>BQNB010024853.1:0-60272 GCA_026074375.1 Tanacetum coccineum
AAATGGACAAAATCAAAGCAAAAACGGACAAAGCCGGACACGAGAAGGAAAGAGTGCACAAGAGCCGAGAAGTTTTCTAGGAATTGGTCAACAAAAAGTCACCTAAGGTCAACCATGGTCAACCCATAAAATGACAAAATCTTAAAATTACCAAAAAGACCCGTATTGTTAAATCTTTTTCACCAATAAACCCTAAACCAATAACACCGTTAGTCCTTTTATATTAAAAGATTAACGGTCGTTAAGTCTTATTATAAACCCAAAAACTATTTAACCAAACCCCTGGTCTATTTCCGAGCCCAAAAACAAATAAACCTGGCCCAAATAGTAGCCCGAACCCAAATGTTATACCTAGTTCAAAGTCAAACACGACTCAACACCCCCAAACCTACACTCTCATACACACACACAGACAGAGGTAAAATCAATTTACCCGAATCCCTTATCAAACCTACACTCTCATATGCTTCTAGAAGACCCTACCACGTCTGACAACAATGACGCGTTGGCGATCCCCAAGCAGATGATTGGTTGAAGTGACAGGACATCAAATCAAGGGCTTAGATCATAAGATGTGTGACGGTTATTAATGGAAGGTTAGGATTAAAGATCAAGACGATTCTGAGAGCCTGGAAGCTTCTTCATTCAGCTATAAATAGTAGATGAACCACACAGTTTAACATCATCTAGGAGTAGGAGTAGCTTTAGGAGTAGTATAGTTCTTATTTTCAGCTTATTTCAATCTTATTGTCTTTAATTAATTGTATTTCCTTTTATAAGCAATGTAATTCAAGTTTGTTTAATAAAATTCAATTTTCATTTAAATTTGTATTATTTACCTTGCAATCTACTTTTATGCTTTAAATTTGCTTTAAAATGAAGGTTAAATAAGCTGTTATAAGCTCCTCACTACTCTCTTTACTCAGTACAAGTTGATATATGCTTGATGAGCTTATTTTATATGTTGGAAATAAAAGAGTTTGGAAGGATGATTTGGGTTTTAGTTAGGAATTGGTGAAACGCAAGGTGGTAGTCGTGGGGGGTTGTTTATAAGCATGAATATGGTTTGGTATTATGGGTGTTAATAAGGATGCAGAAACTGGATATAGGGGTTGTTAGGTTAGAGGTTTAGGTCTTCATCAAGTTCTTATGGACATTGTGTAAGTTTCACATTTACCATATTTCAAGTTAAGATTAATTCTGATACTATTTGCTTATTATGTTCTTGTAGCTTTTAAGTGTTAATTTTTGCTTAATGTTGGTTTATTAATGTGTTAGAGGCTTATGAGTTAAATTTCTAGTGTAGATTTTAGTTTAAAATGTATTGTTATAGAAACGTTAAAATAATTAAAAAACTAGTTAGCTATTTGTTGGCTTATACTTATAGCTTATTTACTTTTATGCAAAATGGTTAAATAAGCTCTTTGTTTCATAAGCTTAAATTGTTTCATAAGCTGTTAAAATCTCTTATATAATCTTGAATACTAATGGAATTAGATAGCTACTTATAGTATTCAAGCTGGTAATAGTACTTGATGGTAAAGTGTTAGGATTAGATTAGGATTTAAGTCCCTAGTTAGGTTTATTCAAGTTTATTTCAAAGTTAATGAGTAGTTGTTGGATCTGTGGCCATAAGTTCAGATCATTAAGCTCTTTTAGTTTAGTTTGATTCTAGTTATGCTAATTGCTTCATTTATTCTTATTTTGATGTTAAAAAGTTAAGGAAACTAGTCATTTAGTTCTGCACTTGTAGGTTTTAAGATTTGGTTACTTTGGTTGTCAAATGCATCAACAGCTAAAAAGCCCTTAAAGCTAACTTCAAGCTTAAAATTCAGTAGGTTAGAATTAAAGTTAGCTTTTAATGTTTAGAATACAAGTAGATTGTAGGTCATATTTCATCTGTTTAAACTTAATTTAGTCTAATTAGCTTATTTTTCTAACTGTTTTTAGTCTCAAAATCAGCATTTTGTCTTTTTTTATATGAAAACCAACACTCAGCACACACTGAGTCAATAAGCTTTTTCATTTAGCTTTTTCTTTGAGTAATTGATTTTCAAACTAGTTTTCAAAAGGAGTTTTAAGAAGATTTGAGGTCAAGCTTTAAGGTGGTATAAGCTAATTTTCCATAAGGATCTGTTTTAAGGCTTAAAAATAAGCTCAAAGGTACTTGTTTGTCTGTTTTGAACTCTATTCTCCTTTATGTGCTTATTAGTGCTTTTTCAGCTTATGGTTGATTATTTTTGCTTAATTCTAGTTAAATATGCTTATTAAGATAGTTGTAGGGTAGTATAGCTTATTTTATTAAGTTTTTTCAAGTATTATCTTCACACTTATTAGTTTGTCCTTAAAGTTGTAAAAAGGCCAAGATTATCTAAGTGTTTTCTGCACGCATATTAAAAGTTTTAGCTTATTATTAAGTTTTTCACAAAAAGTTTCTTTTATAAAAAATATTCCTTAAAAGCTGTTTTATAACTTTGTTTTTAAAGTTTTTGCAAAAAAATAAAAAGGGAAGATGGGAAATCCAGGGTGAGCAAGGCTCGAACCCTGGACCTCTAACCTCCTCACCTTTGTATAACACAACACACCAACACACTAACTATCTCGCCAGAGGGGTCTTTTCGAGCTTTATGTATTGCACGCATTTAATCCTTTAACACATTTTAGCTCATTTAGTTTATAAGCTATTTTTTTTGGCTATTTCTCTGCTTAATTGATAAACTTTTTTCCCAGAGCTTATTTTCTTAGATACTACAATAGTTCAAACTATTTTTTCATGATTTTTTTCAAAATTTTTATAAAAGATTAGAATATTTAACATTAATTCAATAAAATCGTTTTAATTCATAAAAATTTAAAAAGATGTCAAAAAACAGTAAAATTCTTTTTTAGAAAATTTTCTTTTAACATTATAGACCCTAGGAAATTAGATTGCTTCGTAGGGATAAAATTGCCAAAATTTTTGGATTTTAAAGAACGGATTTGAATCCCGTTCATGTTTTATGAATGTTTTCAGCTAACTCTCCTTCGTTTTTGGTCTAGTTTTCTTTGTACTAGCTTTTTAGTTAATTAAGACTTATAAAAACCAAAAAGATCAATTTAGGTTTATTTTTAGATAATTTAGGTTTTAAATGTCTCGTTTTTAATTCCCGTTTACGTTTCAATGCTTACGTGTTTAATTTTCATTCTTATTTACTTGTTTTCGTGCATTTATCTACTTTTCATTTATATTTAGTATGATTAAGAAAACCAAATAAAAATTCTTGAACTATTCAAAACGCGGCGATCACGGACTTAACCCGATTTCATTTACGCTTCGTCGAGGAAAACAACCCGGAAGTTTTAGAGACCAACTTTGTATAAAAGTTTGTTTCTAAACCCGACGGAAAATACTTACTATACTATTATTTGATATAATCCTTATATACTATATATATATATACATATATATATATATATATATACATACATATATATATATATATATATATATATACATATATATATATATACATATACATATATATATATATACATATACATATATATATATACATATATATATACATACATATATACATATATACATATATATATACATATATATATATATGTATATACATATATATATATATATATACATATATATATTTACGTATAGTGTGTTCGGAACGTATCAGTGAGCATGTGGCTATGAATTCGACTCGTCATCGGTTAACTGATGCCGCCATCGGGAAAACTGCATGAATGGGCTAGTGATAAAAAACATATATGTACAAAAGTGTCTTTGTCACTTTGTCGAATACGGTTGCAATAACCACGGTTCCCCGTTGATCAGTATAAATACTGCATGTGATCAGGTTGAATTCAAGATAATCTCCTTAACAGGGTTTCGAAGCTGCACTAGCCATTCTCGTTAACGAAGCGTCTCAAAGCAGACAACACAGTAAGAGTGAACCAATGAGTTACTATCTCACTGATTGAATCAAAATCTGATTTGAAAATCAATCGACGTGTCCCTTGCTAAAGTAGTTTTGTAACACATCAAGAGTATTATACATTTCAAAATTCGTCAACCGTCAATTCATAGTCTAGACCGAATCGATATCCAATGTCACAAGTTTGATCCATATAGGAACTCACTTGTCACCTACCGCAAAGCTTTTTGATGTTGGCTCTAGAAGGATTTCTATCGTCACTGTGAATACTTAAGTATCACTGAGATGTTCTGGCAATATCACAAGGATAATACGTAGGACTCTTAAGATATTTCTTGCTTTCATAATGTATGAATAATAAGTATATGTTGGATTAGTGTCCTAGTGAGATTTATGGATAATCTCTTTTATGGCTCTAGACTCGATAGTGCACTTTGGTTTTAGTAATCGGAGGCTGGAACAGACTGTCACCTTTTCAATACCAACTAACTCGGAGTGAGTAAGTCGATAGAAATGTGTTTAATCTTCGTAAGAAATGAAACAAGAGTCTTTTGAGAGACCTTGAGTGGCTAGGGAGGGTTATTCATTACATCACTAGGTCCATCATGTCTATCTTCAATACTAGACAACAACTTAGTGTTTCTGATAGCATATGTGTTGACCCGATTTCGGCCTAAGTGTAAGGAGGGCTTCTTTCATCTCACCCTTTATCTTTACATTTCTTTTTCTTTCTTCAACCCTTTCAATGCTTACCGAGACTTCATCACTAGCACCTTGTTAGGTTTGTTCAAGTGCTAGCTCTATCTCAGTTTGCATTATTCCCTTTGTCACTTTTACTCCTTTTGTATCATACCTAAGGACTTCTATTCTATCTAATGGAATGTCCCTGAGTATATCCCTCCGGTTCTGGCTGGATCAAGGGAACGAATACCTATACTTAACCTCCTTATAACTCTGATAAACTTAAGTACATGGTCGATCTTTTGGTTTTGCTCACATTGCCTTAAAACCATTTGGAAAACTTCAATCAAGGTACTTGTGATATACATCAAAACATTTTTACCTTGATAGTTTTACTTTTTCAGAAATGCTCCCCCTCAACACGTGCATCGATAACCGAAAGAGTTTTGCACACTGAGGGAGGAGTAAGCACTTGAGTCTATACATATCACTTTTTACAAGTTTCATATATTTTAATCATATTTTCTCTCATTATCAAAAATGTCAAATCCCTTGATATTTTGATATATCAATTGATTTAAATATGTTTGAAAAAACAGTTTGGGGAGAGAAACGTTCTTATTATCAACAAACCTGAGGGTATTATATACAAAAGTGTCGAGTACATTAATTTGAAATATTTTGGATTTCATGAAAAATTCTTGAAAATTTACACTCGAACACTTGTTATATATATATATATATATATATATATATATATATATATATTTGGATTTGTGAAAATTCTTGAAATTTACCATGAAACTTGTTATATTTACTATATATATTATATATATTATATATATATATATATATATATATATATATAATAGCTTAGATATTAATATTATACACTACATATTTACATTTTCTACAAGATAGAGTATGAGACATGACCTTATATGAGCAAACAATGATTGACACAGTCAATCTGTTCGTGTAAGCAGCCTGTAGTCCGTCTTGATACTTCTTCTTTTATGAGTTGTCATAGCTTCCCCCCGAACCAGCAATCATTTCTTGAGTAGATTCAAAGCTTTCTTGCAAGCCGCATCAAGAAGTCTTGATGTATAAAGCCCAAGTACTCGAAGTACACAATAAATCCCTTTCAAGAATTTGAAACCGTAACACCAAAGTCAATTAAGTCCCGGATGTCCGCATTTCTAATAACATCAAATATTTGAGACTTTTTAGTGTCAATTTTCCCCTTAAAATACTTGCAATCGTCTTATAAATACTTGAATCAATACTTTTACGGTTATTTTGTGATTTTCAGGTAAAATGCAAGTATGTGACAAGAAACACGAGAAAAGGACGTAAAAATGGAGAAAACACAGATTCTTAAGAGGCTTTACGGCGTAACCCCTAAGATAGTGTTACGCCGTAATATATTCAAGGTAAGACACGTCACCCAGCAAGATTACGGCGTAACCACACGCAAGGTTTACGTCGTAACATTATTATTATTGAAGGATGAGTCATTTGAGTCAGCATTACGGCGTAACGTGGACACTTGATTATGCCGTAACATCCTTTAAGCCTGCAAGATGGAAAGTGGACGTCGGCAGTTTATGGTGTAAACCTCTAAAAGGTTACGTCGTAACATATTTGAAATCTATAAATAAAGGCCTTATTCAGCCACTTTAACATCAACCATTCCACCACAGATCTAAGGAGTGATCAAGGCCTCCATAGCTTGAAGAATTCCAAAAGAAGGCCAAGGGAGATCACACTTAACTTACTTTTGTATTTAATCGTTCATAAACAACTTCTGTAAGAATTATGAGTTTTCCATCCATGATTATCTTTATGAATTCTTGCTTTGTTGTTGCTATGAGCGGCTAAGCACTTTAAGTGCTAGCTTAGTCATGAATCTACTACCGTTATAATGTTTGTTTCCTGTTAAATTATGGTTTCGTTGGATATCCTTTGACTCTCGTGTAACCCTAGGTTTTGGTAGTATTGCGGGTAGTTTAGATCATGTTAATCCTGTTATTAGATTACCAATTGAACATGGGATTATCAGTGGTACTAGGGTAGGTTTAAATCCCTATCCCTAGTGTAGAAACTAACCCTGTTACTGCCTCTATCACTTAATATACTTAGAAAGTACAGGAACTCTTTCAGAGAGGGTTAATAATCAGTATAGGTTATTAGACTAGTTCTTGGGATAGTTAGGATTAATCACTATGACTTGGTTGCCCTACCTTCGTGACTTTCGGAGGATTCGGGATCGCAAGAATTATAGGACAAACTAAAGATATATATTCAGGTCTGTCGACTTTAGAAACCACGAATGAAACCATGATGTAACATTGCACAGGAAAACGTAGTTATAACGATAGTAATGAAATGGCTAGGCTAGCACGCTTCTCTCCCTGATTACTTCTATCTCTTTTAATTTTCGCATATTTACTTTCCTTTTATTTTCATAATTCAATCTTAAAACCATTTTTAACGTGACAATTCAAATTAAAACTAATTGACACTTAGCTCTTGGGACGACCTCGGATTTACCATCTCTACACTACTCATGATCGGTTTCTCTGCCCGTTCGTGTATTTGTCGGGTGAATCAAGTTTTAAAAATTTAAAACTTGAATAAAATATATTTTAAAATAAAATACGCATAAAGTTTTTGGCGCAGCTTCCGGGAAGCTAAAAATTAGTATTAATTTGATTTCTTGTAATTATTTCCATTCTCTCTCTAACTTCTAAATTCTACAGGAACTATGGCGGGATAGACATCAATACTCTCACCATGGAACAATACTTAGAATTGTTACGAGAAACCCAGGCACCGGGTGTGGTTAAACCAGAAATCGGAGGCAATGTTAACTTTGAGATCAAAAGTCAATTCATGCGAGAATTGAGGGAAGACACCTTCTTAAGGAATAAAAATGAGGATGCCCATGATCATGTTGATCGAGTCCTCTACATTGTAAGTTTGTTCAATATCCCCAGAGTATCACAAGACGCAGTTCTACTACGTGTGTTCCCGTTCACTCTTACTGGATCCGCTAAAAGATGAGTGGATAGACTTACTCCAGGAGCTGTCAACACTTGGGACCTCCTTAAAAAGGCCTTTATCCAAAGGTATTGCCCACCATCCAAGACCGCTAAATGACTTGAAGACATCCACAACTTCAATCATGAAAGCGATGAATCATTATACCAAGCTTGGGAACTGTATAATGATTTGCTATATAAGTGCCCTACCCACGACATAAACGGCGATCAAAAGGTAAACATCTTTTATTAAAGGTTGAACACTATGAACCGCCAATTGCTTGATTCGCAAGGACCAATTCCTGGGATGAAACCAACTCAAGCTTTGACGGTAATACTAATTATGGCTGACCACTCTCAAAAGTGGCACGATGGGAAATCAAGCAGGAACGTTAGCAGTAGTAGTGATACTAATAGACTTACTACAGTCATAAGTAAACTGGATAATTTGGGATGCGATATGAAGAAACTAAAAGAAAATGTTCATGCAATCTAAGTTGGATGTTAAATCTATGAAGGGCCTCATCTTGACAAAGAATGTCCTCTCAACGAGGAAGTTAAACAGGTGGATGAGGTCAAGTATGGTGAATTTGGACTCCCCGCTCCTTTCAACGGAAGTAGTGGAGCCAAGTTTCGTGTAGGTCCACCGGGATACTACACTCGTACAGATAATCAAACACCATCTGGAGAAAAGAACCAAACTTGGTCGAAACAATTAATAAGTATATGGAAGGAGCTGCCGAAAGACAATCAAAACAGGATGAATGGCTGAAAACTTTTTGTCAAAATAATGAGAAAAGTCGAATTGATCACGATAAAATCATCCAAAAACTCGAATCTCAGGTAAAAACCTTAGCCGTTGAAATAGAAACAAAGGTAGAAAAACTCGAAGAATGTAAAATGATCTTTGCTAATGACGGGACACCTTTGTACACACCATTTTATTACTCTCCCAAAGAACTCGAGTATTTTTCTGCTAATTCTGGGTTTTCGGACGACGAGAAATCTGAAAGCACTGAATTAAAAACTTCCAAGGTTATTCCTGAATTAAAATCAAACTGACCAGAACAAATGATAAACCACTATGTCGAACCTTACGTACCACCAATCCCTTTTCCTAATCGATTAAAAAGACATGTCGATGAAGCCCTAATTCATAAGACCATGGAGAGCTTAAAGAAAACTAGGATAAATTGGCCCCTTCTGAAGGAAATCAGGCAAACGGATAATTATCCTAAATACATGAAAGACCTAGTGGCCAATAAGCAATTAACCGAGGAAGATGATGAAGTTAGTATGAATCCTAGATGCTCAGCTCTTCTACAAAATCAACTACCTCCAAAAGAAAATGATCCAGGAAGTTTTATTCTTCCTTGCTCTATCAGAAGGTTAGATTTTAACAATGCTTTGGCTGATCTAGGAGCTAGCATTAGCATTACGCCTTTTTCTATGTTTAAACGCCTTTGTCAAAAATCTGCTCATAAAAATTGATAATTTTATTCTCCTAATTGATTTCGTCATACTTGACATAATTGAGGACTTCAGGATGCCCGCCATTTTAGGAAGACCTCTTCTCGCCACAACCCATGCTAAAGTAGACATATTTAGAATGACCATTTCTTTAGAGGTTGGGAATGAAAAGGTTATTTTTAAAATGAGAATTAATTTTTCCGACAACATACATGAATCTGTTCGAATGATCAAAACCAAGATAAATGTAGAAGAAGATGAACTAATGAAAATTGATTCTGATTTATTCACATATAATACTAACTCATGCGAAATTAACCATCTTTTATCTATTGACCCTTAAGTGTTCACTTATGATATAGAGGTTCAAGAATCGTATGAGGAAATTGTTTACAGTTGTAGCTTGATCGCCCAAGAAACAAATGGGGAACTTAGGTCAAACTTAACCTCTACTAAGAAAAAATTACATTGGTGTACCCCTATTTCTTGCAAGAAAGAAGGAGTACAAGAAATATGGGCAACCTACAGCCCCTTTAAGGAAAAATGTGACGGGGGTAGCTTATGCCATAATGAAATAAAATGTTATTAGAAAAGTGAAAACGATGGAAAACGAATAGAGGTTGAATGGGAGAATTTAAGTTTGAATGATTGGTTGAACGGGAATGAATACGATGACAACGAAGACTTTAAAGATCCTAATGGATGCGGGGAAAGTAAGGAAAATGAAATTCGAGGAACCATAATAAACAAGTTACATGATGAATGGTTCAAGGGAACGGATGAAGATGACGATGATTTAGAAGGAATTATTGATTACCTTGAACCAACATTATATGACGGATTTATTGATTCAGATGACGAAGAATACTAGGAAAACCACCCCCAATTTTAATTGAAAAGGTCAGTGTTACTAGATATAGCATTGGCCCAAGAGAAGTTTATACAAAAATGAAAGTTTCAGAAGTGGAAGAATGATGTGTCGTTGTGTGGTGTTTATTTATGAAAGTTCAAGGTTTAAATTTATATTTTGCCGACTTAACTAAAAACAACACTTTAACGGGTAGTGTACCCGGTCTGTGGTAGATTCGTGGTAAGTAGGGTGTCAAACACTTGAAGCGAGGTTAAATCTCTCAATTTATTAATATTTTGGTTTACTAATCTAAATTAATTCTAATCTAAGTCAAACCTATGCTAATCCTATGTTAGTTCTAATTCTAATACTAACAAGAAAAAGGGGGGATTTCAGCCTGAGAGACTGGCACGGGTTTGGTGGTAACTACAATCAATTCAAGACACTTTAACCCATGCAAGTAAATTAATAAAAGATAAAAGAGCGGTCAAGCCTTATGATAGAAAACTGTATTAGCCACCATTAATCCGATTAGAACGTTGGTTTGTTTATTCAGTGCAATGATTACTTATCTTGAGGTGGCATATCATTCTTAGACTTAGGCGGGACTTTATCCTAAGACCTAGACACATTAATTATATCACAATTAAAGCATCAGCATAAAGCATTTTTATTTGGTGATCTTGTTAAACCCTAACTCATAAAGACTTTACCCACTTACAGCTTAACGACGATTCATACACTAGTAGTCCACTAACCCAATCTTTACCAATTAATTAGAACGTACTCGTTGATCCCAAGGGTCACCTACCGGTTCAACTAAGCTCACAATCTAAAGGCAAAGACAGGTTGTTAATCGTGATCCTAGTGGTCTAGATGTATTAATCACTATATGGAGAGCTATCCCTGCATCTAGATTACTTGGTCGGTATCACTAGATCCAGTTGAATGATAGGTCGCATATTAAAGCACATAAACAAGTATAAACTGATAAACATAAACAAGCATACAATGATAAATTAAGAAATCGAGATATAAATAAAACCAAACATTCAGATCTTCATAATAATGGCTAATACCCAAAGGTATTAGCCTTCAAACATCATAATTAATACATGAGTTATGGCTTAGCCAAGGTAAACTAACCGAGTTAACGAATGATACCAAAACTGAATGATTACAAAAGTATAAGAAATTACACATTGTGTCCTATGGATTGGAATGCGTTATGAGACATCTTCTGCTCTTTTTCTCCTCTGAAAATTAACTTTTGTGGTTTAGGTATCGAGAATATGATTTAGCACACTTAAAACTCGTTTTTGAGTTTTCTATTTATAGGGTAAGAAGTCGGTGCGATACGGCGTATCGAATGGGTTCGATACGGCGTATCGGGAGTTTCTTGGAGTAGAGACCACGTTTGATATCTTCTAGAATATTCACCTTCTATATCTTCAATACGGCGTATTGATCTTCTCTAGATACGGCGCATTGATCATATTTCCTTCGTGGTCTTTGGTGAGTGCAGGCACATATACATCGTATCTTCCTTGATGGATACGGCGTATTGGTTGTCCGAACAGTAATCTTCAAAATATCTTTGTTTAAGCTCCAGAATGAGTGCCTTTTGCTAAAATTTACCAAGTACTCTGTAATTACTGCATTTTTCAAATACAAACGATTAAGTAACAATTCCTTGCAATAATCATACAAAATGGGTTAATTACATGGGATAAATGATGCTATAAAATAGACGTTATTTGATGTCATCAAATATCCCCCCACTTGAATCCTACTTGTCCTCAAGTAGCCTTTAGAAGTTTACAAAAATGTATCCCTAAGGATATTTTCTGTTAAGCACTTATTTGATCTATTACAAGTACACAACCAAACACCTCACAAAATAGGAAGATGAAAACACTCAAATCACTCAACTAATCTATGTGGTAGCATGTAACTAATTCGCTTAATTGCTTGGCCGTAACGAGTATTCTATCATAAGCTTGGCAAGGATACACATCTCCACCACTAGATCTAAGGAGTAACAAGTTTATAAAGGTAAATATGGGTTTATATGATAAGGCTTGTTAGGAAAATATTGTAAACAGACTTAATACTGTTAGTATTAAAGTTAAGTCTGTTAGTTAAAGTTAGTACTGATAGCTGAATAGTTAGTACTGTTAGCATAGAAGTTAAGTCTGGTAGAGCAAGTTAAGTCTGTCAGCTTAAACTTAAGTCTGGCAGTATTAAAGTTAATACTGCTTGGTCAGACAGTTAAGTCTGGTTGTAATTATAGTAATAGTTATCAATTAGCGTTAATCTAGGAAGAGATAAGCATTATCTCTTAACGCGTTTAGGGTTCCTTAAGCTTATAAAAGGAACGTAGAATAGTATTGTAAACATATGAGTTGATTGAGTATTCACAATCAAATAGTAATAGTAATAGCAAGTTTAGTATTCGTTCTTGTGTTCATCTTGGTATAGATATTGATATTCCGCGTCAATATTTGTATTAACAGTAATTGTCTCTCATAGTATCTTTGGATTTATTCAAAGGACTATCAAGGCTCATTCAGATCCTGTTTATAAGGACCTACAAGTGGTATCAGAGCCACCAAAGGGACTTTACACAAGATTGAACATAGATCAAAACCTTTTATTCCACCAAATCAAATAAGTCATGTCTGCAAACGATAATTTTTCTCTTCATGATGATGAGGAACTTTCTCTTCATGATGATGCATCTTTGGATGGATCTGCACCAGCATCCAACAAAGGAGATGCTCCTGCTAAACCACCACAAATTATCACCACAAATACACTTTCAAACATCAAACTGCCCGTCCTTCAAAAAGATGATTATGATACGTGGGCGATGGAGATGGAACATTATCTTGAGTATATAGATAATGAGGTCTGGAAAGTAATTCAAATGGGAAACTCAAAGAAAATCACCAAAGGGTAAGGATGGGTGTATACAGGCTTCTCATCCCTTCAACCACACAGGAAGAAACAGTTTGCTGATGAGAAATAAAGAAAGCTAGAAACACTATGTAATGGCTGTTTCCAAAAGATCTCACAGACGTTTCATGGAATGATGATGCCAAGAGATTTGGGCCCGCCAGTCAGAGACAATGTTTTTGGTGCAATGTGAACTCAAAGAAAATGCAAAAAGCTGTATTGAAACAACAGTTTGAGGCATACAATCACGTCTAAGTAGCTTGAAAAAGGATATATAGGTTTCAAAAACTCCTATCACAGTGGGATGCCCTTGTCAGGTAGTGTCGATGAAGACACAAATCATAAGTTATTGAGGTCCCTTCCTCCAGCATTGGACAGTCTAGCCATGACAGATGAGAATCGAAGAAGAATATTGACACAAGAATAACTGTCAATAGATGATTTATACAATAATTTGAGTGTCTTTGAACAAGACATCCAAAAGACATCATCTTCTTCCCCAACATCTGATAATGTAGGCTTTTTCTATCACAAGCTAAAGCCTCTTCAAGCAAGCTTAAGCCAAGCCACAGCTCAGGAAGTTATAGTTCTTATAACCACTATCCTCTTCCAAAGCAACACCAAACTGCTACTCCTGGTCCTTGCTGATGAATTATCATTCTTTCTAGCCACCACTGCTGATGATGAGGAATTGATACATGAAGACCTAGACAAATTGATGTTCTGATTTGGAAGAGATGGATTAAAATACGGCACGATTCTATGACTGCAATAAAGATTAAGAAGTTCTACAAGAAGACAGACAGAAGCCAAGAGTGTATGGAAAAATGCATGTAGGCATTTAGATAAGAAAAAGTTTGAGTGTTTCAATTGCCACAATACTGGGCATTTTTGCCAGTGAGATGCAAGTTTTAAAGGTTCAAAAGAAAGGTAACGAGGCAGGAAGCAGGTTAAAGGTCGAATTTCAAGGCCTTGCAAATTGAAAAGGAAAGCTATTGATGACCATTGATGAAGGTCAGATCAATTGGGTAGAGCAAACTACAGATGAGGAACTCAATCATGCTCTAATGGCTTTCACTATGAATAATGAGGTATCAATGTGCTCTAAATTGTGTTTAGATTCATATAATGCTCTTCAAGCTAAGTATGATGAACTGCAATCTGAATTTGGTGACCAGAAGCCTGCTTTAGGTTGCCCATGAAGCTACTTTAAGAAAGTTATGAAACTCAGCTTAAAGCCTCCCACCAACAGCAAACTTCCCTTAAATGAAAAACTTAAATTTCAGCTAATCAAATTTTTGAAAAAGATAAAAGCTTAAAAATATAGAAGAATAGGAATGAAAGCTGTCAAAGACAAAGATGATTTACAAAAAATTGATAATTCTGGTTTGCATCTTCTAAAAATCTTTGAACTTATTGATTGTGGAATGAGCTCAACTGTTAAGCTAGATTAGGACATAGCGATAAGTCAATGCTGAAGTCCCTATGATAACTGAGGAAGAGTGAGTAAGGTATATTGTACTTAGGAAACATATTGAAATATTATGATATCCCACTTTACAGCAGATTCAAACAGGTAGAATACAAAGGTGTCCCTCATCCTCTTAGTGGTGACTATACCCCTAGGGAACAGGAGGACATAGATGATTCTCAACAAGGCTTAGGGTTGATCATTCTTCAATCTTTTACCAGAAGTACCACTCCAACAAGGCAGCTGAAGCATACAAACATGGTCGTAATGACAGAATAGACATGTGTGTCCGATCACATCCTCATTCTAATTTAACCAACGGTTAGGATGAAGAATGATATAGGGTAGGGAACTTCTAACTTTTACTTAAATTCGTAAACCAACGAGGCAGCTGAGACATGCATACATGGTCGTGACGACGGAATAGACATGCACGCTCGTACACATCCTCATTCGCGTAAAACTCATGGTTAATGATTAGGAAAGGGGAGTAAATTATTGTTAAATAAAAATTACGAAACAAATAGATTAAGTCTAAGATACAAGTTGCTAGACACTTTTTCCCGACCGTTACCATGATAAAGACACAACTATTTACAACATCTTGATCAAAGATAAAAAAATCAACCTAAGTTGGCGTTTCCGTAACGGTCAACTTCCCAATCATCCCATACTTTACATACTTTACAAGGAAAGTGGCGATATCTACCACTTTATACAATTCTCTACATCGTCGATTTGTATCAATGAATAATCGATCCTTCGTGTAATTCCTTCGGTTCTTGCTTTGCAAAACGATTATCTTTAAACTTTCCTCTATTTTTTTGTTGCGATTTTTATAATTGTTTCGATTTTTTAAACATCTAACTATATACGAAACTCGGAGTAGTTTCACCATCTTCACGATCATAATAATTCCGAATAATTCCTTCGATAATTCTTCATTCTCCGGTCGTACCATTAATAGCGATGGTAGTAAAAATACATGAGTTTTGACTACTTTATACATTCCCATTTGCGATGTGCAAATTTCTTCCAACCGTACCAAAGATAGAAAATTTTGACACAAGACTCGGGAAATACAAACTTTACACTTTAAGCAACTAGCAACTGTAAAATAAACGTAATTTAACAAGGTAGGCTAAGGTGTAAAGGTGTAACGAAATAAACAATTGGTGTAATTCCTAAAGGATTGGCTCTACGGGTTGTTCAAGGGGTATCTTACTTTTAAAGTGAGAGTAAACAAAGGGTTTATACGGGGGTTAACTAACCGGTGTAGTTAGTTAATAAGCAACATGAATAGGCGTTTTGGGTGTAATCCTAAAATTTTACCAATTTAAACAAGTTACTCCATCTAAATCCATAGTACTCATCACTGTGATCTCGAATAGATATACCAAGCCAAGTTCTAAAATCTACTATAACACCGACACACTTATATTTTTGTGGAATTTAGGTAAACATTTAGAAACGGATAAGGTTAAATCCTCACAATATCTAATAAGGGTTGTTGTATGCCGGTTATGTATCAAGTAATTTCACAAAAGTATGCTTGAATTATTTTTTAAAATTTAAGCATTTTAGTGTGAAAAATAGGACAAGTATCATTCTAATTCCCATCCCCTCACCTGAATTATACAACGTCCTCGTTGTATAGATAAAACATTAAATACGAGAATTAAAAAGAATTAGAATGAGAAACTCCCTTGATATTTGCTCGGCAGATTCTCCATGTTGAGTTTATTGAGCAATAATTTGTATTGAACAGCCGTCTTGAAGTTTCAAGACTCTAACACTTCAAGATATCTAGACTTGTAAATTCTCCACCAATCATTAGTCGATTTTTGTTTCACGAGGTCTTGTGTAAAATAGGAAAAACATGCATTCCTGGGTCAGTTTTGGTGAATACGCCGTATCATGTGCATGAATACGCCGTATTGCCAGAACTGACAATAATGTTTTTCATGTGCATGAAAAGTAAAGACTGATAACGTCCAGACAATCAATACGCCGTATGGTATGGATCGGATACGCCGTATTGATGTCTGGGAAGACAGACTCGATAAAAATAAATAACATTTTGGGTTGTCTCCCGGGAAACACTTTTGTTTATAGCGAAGTATTTAAGTTAGACTTTTCTTTAGTTTTTCTTCACAGTTATTTGGTGCGCGTCACCTTCCATCCATTGTCCTTGGTCTGAAAAACATCTTGGTAGATTTTGGACATATTAACATCGTTTCTCTCCCAAATATCATATTCACATCTTCTTATAGCAATATATTCTTTGTTGTGTCCAAGCGAGTACTGAACAGCTTCAAACTTTTATGCTTTGCACATTCTTTTGTTAGGTTGCTCATCAATATAATTGGATGTATTGCTATATTTGTGCTTCGTCTGACTTTGTTCATCTTCCTTTTCGTTGTCGCTCCTTCCACATGTTATTAGACAAGGCTTAAAAAGCAAGTCAGTAGTAGTATTGTTACAATTCAAGATGTTGTTATCCATACGTCTTTTATTCTAGCTCCCATTCATCCAAGCATGGAATAATACTTTTTTAGTTCTTCCATCCATTTTCATATGTTTATCAAATGATGAATTTACTCGCGATATGAATTCAAGTGGATCAATTCCCCAGTTGTCTCCTTTGTCCAACATTTCTTCGTTTCCATCGTACGAATCGTGATAAAATTTACAAAAAATTTCTCAACAAGTTCTTCCCAAACGGTGATCTTTCCTTCTCCCTCGTCTATCCAACATTGTCTTGCATCATCAGCCAGCGAGAGAGGAAAGATTTTCATTCGTAATTGATGGGAATCCACACCATGAATGTAGATTAAATAAATCATTTTAAGTACTTTAGCAATGTGGTCCATCACGTCTTCGTCAATCCATCCGTAGTATGCATTCTTTTGTAATTCTTCCAAAAATTCCTTGCTGAGTTCAATATTTATATCGTTACTGGTGATAGAGAGATTTGATTCAATTTAAGCTTTTTCCATGTTTTCATATAGAATCGGTTCAGCCATGACTTCTTGTTGTCCCTTCTTTAATCAACTAGATTTGATAATAATTATCTGTAACAAAGGTAAAAATATCAACAGGATTTGCTCTGAAGAAAAATAGAAAAAAATTAGCACGAAAATCAAATGTGAAAAATAAGGTTTCGATTTTGTTTCAGATGATCGATACGCCGTATTCAATTGAAGCGAATACGCCGTATTAATCTTTTGAGTGAATACGCTGTATTGGACAGAAAGTTGGATACGTCGTATCCGATGGAAGTGGATACGCCGTATCGAGTTATCGACCAGAACAGTGTATTAGGAAAACAATTAAATTAAACAAACAAATATACAAGCAAACAATTAAACTAACAAGTATACAAAATATACAGAATATACAAGAATATACATTAATCTAAATTATACTACTCCTAAGGGTTAGATCTAATCTAATCTAAAAATCAAAATATCAAAAAAAATCAAGATTAATTTTCACTCCTTGACAGCGGCGCCAAAAACTTGATGTGTCGTTGTGTGGTGTTTATTTATGAAAGTTCAAGTTTTAAATTTATATTTTGCCGACTTAACCAAAAACAACACTTTAATAGGCAGTGTACCCGGTCAGTGGTAGATTCGTGGTAAGTAGGGTGTCAAACACTTGAAGCGAAGTTAAATCTATCAGTTTATTAATATTTTGATTTACTAATCTAAGTTAATTCTAATCTAAGTCAAACCTATGCTAATCCTATGTTAGTTCTAATTCTAATTCTAACAAGAAAAAGGGGGGTTTCAGCTTGAGAGACTGGTACGGGTTTGGTGGTAACTACAATCAATTCTAGACACTTTAACCCACACAAGTAAATTAACAGAAGATAAAAGAGCGATCAAGCCTTATGATAGAAAACTGTATTAGTCATCATTAATCCGATTAGAACTGATAAGTGTAGAATACACATATCCATTTATACTTAAAATAACCCAATTAAACCCAAAACAGACCAAAAATGGCAAAAATATGCTTGTATTTGTGTTTTGTGTGTGCAGGTACGGATAAATCAAAAATCACAAGAAAACAGTCAAAAATGAGCAAACACGGACACGAGAATCAGAAGAGTACAAAAAGAAGCCAAAGGATCAAAGCCGAAGCCAGAAATATCAAGCCTCAGCCAAAGATAGTCAATCATGGTCAATGAAAGTCAACAAAGTCCAAAAAAATATCTCCTCTCCTCTTAATGGGCCTTAAAAACACAAATGGGCCTTACCCGGATCCAAGCCCATAACCATAAGCCCAAATACTAACCCATTTCCTTTTATAACAACCTCAAGGGCCAGTTTTGCAATTGTCGAAAGATTGTTTATAACTAGAAATGGAATAAACAAAGACAAGGGCTGAAGTTGCTATTAAAATAACCCAATTAAACCCAAAACAGACCAAAAATGGCAAAAATATGCTTGTATTTGTGTTTTGTGTGTGCAGGTACGGATAAGTCAAAAATCACAAGAAAACAGTCAAAAGCGAGCAAACACGGACACGAGAATCAGAAGAGTACAAAAAGAAGCCAAAGATCCAAAGCCGAAGCCAGAAAAGTCAAGCCTCAGTCAAATCCCAGTCAAACATTGGTCAATAAATGTCAACAAAACCCATTTTCCTCTTATTATAAAACACAAGGGCCAAAATTGCTAATTCCCAAACTGTTCTATAACTAGAAAAGGGGAAGAAAAGCACAAGGACCATTTGTGTTACAAAGCCAAAGTTCAAACGAGTTTTACCCATTTCAGTTATAAAATAGGCGGGTAAATCCCATTCACTGTTCATCGTCTTCCCCATTTCACCCTCCACTCAAAACAAAGGGGTTTTTAAAATTAGAGGGTACAAAGGACAATTCGGTTGACAAGGACTGACATGGCAGAGAATTACATCACCAAACCCTCCCATTGGCCAATCCCCATCAAAGAAAGCCACGTCAACAATGGTGAAAGCACAAATTAATGTGGGTTTTTGTACTAAAATACTCACAAAAGAAGCACAAACGTCACATCAATGGAATGACACGCTGGCAATCCTCAGGTGTCCACAGCTTGATCAAACGGCCACAAATGAAGCTCAAATGATTGGAGAAATGATTGGCCAGGATTGAAAGTTTGGAGAGCAGGGCTAGAGATCCTAGAAGCTTCTTTCAGCACCTATAAATAGGCCTCACCTCTCACACACGAAAGGGGATCTAGTCGTCTTTTCTTTTTATCTAGTTTTTAGTAATTTAGTCTAGCTTAAATTCGTGTTTTTATTAAATGTAATTTTCCTTTTTCAAGTAATGTAATCAGCTTCTTTAATTAATGAAATTCAGTCTTTAATGTTTTAAATCTCATTTTCTAAAGTCATAAGCTCTTTTAATAAGCCAAATTGTCTCAATAAGCTCATATTAAGCTCTTTCAGTCTATAAGCTGAAATAGAGCTATTTGAATTCAGTTATAATCTTACTTAAACCTTAAATCAGTTAAATCTATTATGGATCTTACTAAATTTGAGCTTTTGGAAGGGGATCTTAACTTGGAAGAGATCCCAAGGACTTTACTCTAGCTTATCTAATAAGCTAGGGAGCTTGTAGCTGCCATTATTGGTTCCTCTTGTTTAGCTAGAGGAGTTTGTAAGTTTCTCTTTCATTTTCCTTTAAATTCTAGTTTTAAATAATGATATTATTGCTTGCTATGTTTAGATCTGCTTATTTGCTTATTCTCTTTGTTTATTAGTGTTTAAATATCTCTTCTAGTGTTATTTAGTTAGCTATTTTATTATATGTTCTAGTCAGTTATTAGGCTTAAATAGTTATAGATCTTTTGTTACTACAATTTCAGTCATAAAAACTCATAAAATCAAAAAATATAGATTAATTAGTTAAGATCTTAGAATTTACATATTCAGGTTGTTAATCATGATTGCTAAGTTTTTGTATTTAAGCTAGTTTTTATCTGTTATTTATTAATTGTTCATTAGACTTCGCTTAAAAAGTTTTTCTCAAACCTGTCAAGTCAAAAGGGGTGTTTTGGTTTAGTTCACTCATCAAATTTACATAGCAGTACTAACATAAGTTAGTAAAATGCTGCACCTTTACATTAAAAAACAACAACCAGTACTAACCATAAGTTTTTAGTACGACTCCCAAGCCTAGATTTTTAGCTAGAATTTAAGTAGGATTAAGTTAGTTATAGCTTATTTAAATTTAGTTTTAGCTTAATATTTCGTAGCTTAATATTATTTTTTTTTATTATTTTTTTCATATTTTAATTCTAAAATTAAAAGACAAATTGCATCAGCAGAACCTTCAAGTTATACTTCGATATTTAACACTAACCAGATACTAACTAACAAGTTATTACTGCTAACCTCTGGTTAACTTTTAGTCGGTAATTGTAGGATTTTAATAAAGCCTATCTTTTAGTAATTTAAAGTCCTAGTTATAGCTTAAAATAGAACAAGTCTTAAATTTTATTTTCTAGCTTATTTTCTTAGCTTATTTTTGCTGTCAAAAAGGTTAAAAAGCCAAAAACAGTACTTAGAAACTTTAAGATTTAAATTTGTTAATTTAGCCTATGGGTCTAGATTTTCTAGCTTAATTAGATAGATTATAAAAGTTTAAAAAGCGCCTTAAAAGTTGTTAGAGTCTAGTTCATCTTATAGCCTTTAAGCTCATTTGGATTTAGTGCTATCTTGCTTATTTCCTGAGTTTGCTTAGTTCATGCTCAATTTTAGTAGTTTAAAAGCACTTCTAGGTTAAATTTCTTTGCATTTTTAGATTTAGCACATCATAAGCTTCCTAGAATACTTTTCCTTTTTCACATTATGTTAGATATTAGAAAAAGACTCGGTCACCCCATGTATTTTACTGTTTATTATAGCTCGTAGTTTAATAGTTAATAGTACGATTTTCGGTTTTAAGTCGGGTACAAATACCCGGTATATTGTAAGTACTATATATAGCCTCTTCCAACTTTGGAAGAGGTAAGCTAGTCATAAATTCATTTCACAAAAGAAAACACTTTCTCTCTCTAGATATTCTCTCTAGTGTTTCTCTCTCTAGAAACTAGCCCGATCCAAGAATCGACCCCGTGTTATGATATAGGATATACCACAATTGGTATCAGAGCCTATGGGATGATTAGATCGTGTGTATGTGCGATTTCCATTTCTTAGCTTTGATTTTAGCACGAAAAGTGTGCTCATAGAAAGTTCTAGCTCGATTATTTAGAAGATCCCTAAATTTGTTGTTTGTAATGAATAAAGTTTGGGTGTTTCATTTAAAGTTGCTATACCTTGTGAATGTGTGGTTAGTTGCAAAAGAATATTCAAGAGCCAATCGTTCAAAATGGTGATTTATTAGGTGATTTTTGTGTGAAAAACTTCGTTGTTCTTTCGTGGAGAGTTGCCAGAATTCTTCACGGCGGTTTTGCTGAAAAATATTATTTTAATTAAGTAGGTTACCAACCCTCTGACACCCGGCGGTTGCTTAAGTGGCTATTGCTCAGAGCGGCGAGTAGTTACATAACAGCGGTTTGCTTACCGTCGGTTTTAACAGCGGCTATTTTGCTCAAAGAGGCGAGTTGTTACTACGCAGCGGGTTTGCTTACCAGCGGTTTTGAACATGGGGGAAAGGTTATCAGCGGGTTGAATATTTTAAATGCAAATTTCTTAAGAAAACTCTGGCGTTTGAAAACGCGAAACGGGCGGTTTGAGGGGTTGGGGAAGGAATATTCTTCAACGGCGGTTGCTTAAACTCTTTCGCAGGCTTGGTTGCATGGCATAGCGAGATGTGTTTACGGCGAGTTGCCTAAAATTCCACCGTCGAGTTGCTTATTTCTTGCACGTTTGGTAGCCTGTTGGCGGCGGTTAGCTTCTGTCTTCGAAATTTGAAATAACTTCAAACTCGGGGATTTAATATCACAAAAACAAAACACGAATACGTTTAGACCTCACACACTTGTAACGTTACACATCACTAAACATTGATCGATCAAAACATATCTATCAAAAATAATACAAGATGTCTAGTATGCAAGAAGACATCCAAGTGTGCAGGTCTGGATACACGCGCCACCAATGCATTATAGAACAGATTGAATCTTGGCAACAACGTATACGTCCTGTAACTTGTCTATGAAAAGGATAATGGAGATAATATTATGAAGTCCTTAGAGAAGGACCAATTCATATGGGAACTGTCTCAATGTTTATTACTTGTAAGTAACCGAGGGTGCGGTTCAACAAGGTTTCCAGTACCGTGCTAAGAGTCCTTAACGAACCTTTCGGCAGAAGAAAAGGTAAAGGTATAAAGCTGACATATCGTGCAACAAATATCCTACTTCAGGTACTACCAAAGGACATCTACACTCTCATAAATCACTATACTGACGCCAAAAAGTCATTTGGGAAAACTTGAAGATGATCTATGAAGTTCTGAGTTAACAAAGGATGACAGGGAATCTCAGTTATACGATGAATTTGAACACTTCCGTCAAAACAAAGGAGAAACCATTCAAGGATACTACGTTAGGTTTACGAAGCTCATTAATGACATGAGAAACATCAAAATGACCATGTCCAGGATGCAGCTTAACTCAAAGTTTGTGAACAACATGTTGCCTGAGTGGAGTAGATTCATAACTGAAGTCAAACTTAACCGAGGTTTGAAAGAGTCAAACTGTGATCAATTGTATGCCTACTTGAAGCAACATGAGGTGCATGCTAATGAGAACAGAATTATGATGGAAAGGTTCGGTCAACCAAATAATGATCCTTTGGCACTAGTGTCGGACGCCTCAGCTCAGCAGTATCCAACACAATCATCCAAGTCTCCTCAATCCTCAACAGAACCATATCCTTCTGACAACTTTCAAATGAACTCAGGAAGTTCTTCAACAGAAAACTTGATTGAAAGCTTAACCAACTCACTGGCCCTCCTCACTCAATCGTACAAATCACATCTTCCTCAAACAAACAATCAACTTAGGGAGCGTACGTCTTAAATGCAAGTAACAAAGCTATGATTCAAGACGGAAAGTTGTGGTATCGAGAGGGGATGGGGGGGGGGGGTCCGGGTGGGGGAAGATACAATGCGAACTAAACAAGGACGAAGCCATTTAGGAGAAACACTGCAAGAGGAAATGTGTAGCGGGAAATGTATGAAGCACAGAACAATGATGCATGATTAATCATGGTCAAGCGAAACCCATCAAAGTGCTACAAAAACTGTAACGGACTAGGGCACTGTGTATGTCAATTCAAATTTCTATACCATATAGTATTATACCTCGAAGAATTCTTTGCCAAAAAACTTCTCAACCAAGATAAATATAAGGTAGAATCTCAACAAAAAAACAAAATTTGTATATTTTTTATCCGGAAGGCTTAACGCATCCCGGTCGTGTCCCAATGAAATCGAGAATTTGAGAATTTTAAGAATGGATTCTGGATTCGAGTTTAGAATAGAAAAGGATAATTGATTTGTTGATACACACACAAATATTAAAGCAAGTATTGAAAAAACAATTACAAGCAGCGAAAATAAATTCACAAAACGTATTAAATGCAAGCTAAAACTGAAATCTAAAATCTAAAACACAACTTTTAATAAATTTTATACCTAAAATCACAAATTTAAAATGAAAATTTAAGGAAAAGAATTAAATTTTATTATGTATTTTTGAAATTTTTAAGATTTATATTAAGTATTTAATGATTTAACAAAAAAAAACTTTTTCTAAAAATTAACACGAAAAATGTTTCTTTTATTTTTCGAAAAATACAAGATTTACAAATGAAAATAATGCAAAAAGAATTAGAAATTTTTCAAACTATTTTTCTATCTCTATTTTTTTATATGATTTTCTAAGAAAAAGGAATTATTCTAAATTCTAATATAATTTTCTAGAAAAAACAAAATAATGAGACAAATAATAAAAAAGTTTTTATAAACTTCAAAGGTGCAGAAAATTAATAGAAACAAAAGCCCTAATTTTTAGTACTCAATTAAACCCTAATTTTATCAATTAAACTAAAAACCCTAATTTTATAAAAACTAATTACTAAAAATTAAATTCTATTTATTATTCTAGAAAAGACAGGGTGCAAACTTGGTAAAGTGAAAGTCAAGGGTAGGCGGGCAAACTTATGAAATTTACACTGCAGTTAAAACAGGTACCCCTTAACTATGAGAAAACTACACCTTTTGACCCTACGATTTCAGACATATTTTGGATTATTAAAAAGTGCTTTTTCAGAAAAAACTAACACTACAAGTTCCTCAACAGCTTTATTCTTCAACATCTTTAACAAAGTCACTCTTGACCTGTTGAACAAAAAGAATAAGCTAGAAAATAAGCAACTAGTTTGCTGTCACAGAAAGTACTAATTTGACTGAATTTTTGGATTTTTGCTTATTTTTAGCTTAATACTTGATAAAACTTGAAACTAAAAGATGCTTGATGAAGCTTAAGATGTGTATTAAGGGATTCTAAACTAATATTAACCTGTTGTTAACAATTTTAGAAAGAAAACTAAGATGAAAGAGTGCAAAGTTTAATGAAACAGATTTTAGAGCTTATTTTAAGTAAGCTAAATGCTTATTTTTTTGAACCTTAGGTGCTGAGATTTAGGAGATAAGCTACTCTAGTAGTCTAAATTCTACTTAGGTAAAAGGATTTATAAAACTCTACAAGGAAATGAGAAAAATTCAAAATGAAAATTGGCAAAAATTATGCTAAAATGAAGTGTGCTATGCTGATGTGTTTTGCAGCTGATGCAATGTGCAAGGAACAAAGATGTAGGCTAGGATTTTTAAAGCTAACTTGTAACTAAATGGATCTAAGTTAACACTCAACAACCTTGAACTCTAAGATGCTTTTAAATTCTTAAAATCTAAGACTTACTCAGTTTGAAAATGTGCCCTGGTGCTAGCAATGGATTTTAACTCCCAAACTTTTAAATTATAAACTCTAGCTTTCAAGAACTGTTTAAAAACTTGTAATATGTTCTAACTCAACTAGGTAGGAAGATTTGATATAGTAAGATTGACTTTAAAAGTAAAAACCAGCCTAATCCAAACACTCCCTTACTAATAAGCTGTTAAGACTAAATGCACTTAAAGTCTATTAAAAGCTAAATCAACCTGAACTTTTTATCTACTTAATCTAATTTATCATTCTGAACTGTATTAAGCTTAGAACCTATAGCTTTAGTGTGAATATAAGCTAGTTACTAACGCTTTGTAGCTTATTATTCTAATTAGACAGAAATCCAAATTTGAAATTTGCTTGAAATGAGTTGTTAACGTAGGAAAACTTAAAACAACACCAACTATAAGCTGTCTATACTAAATTAAACAGGATTAATCACTAGATTAAGCAAACAACATTATGATATTAGCAAGAAATGAATAAGCTAGGTAAGATGCTAAAATAGAAATTGAGACGGAGAACCCCGATGAATTTTGGAGGAAAATTCTCCATCACCTAGACATCCAAGTGAAGAGTCAGGAGAAACCTGAATTTTGAAGATTCTTCTTCACCTAGACATCCAAGTGAAGAGTCTAGGTGATCCTATTGGCACCTTGCCTCTAAACCACAGCTTAAAACTCAATAAGCTGTTAAAGAGCTTATTTCACCTTATTGCTTGAAAATGAACTCAAAACACTTAAGTAATCATGATGTTTTGATGTAAATGATGAAAGTGAGTAGAAGAATTACTGAATACAAGTTTAAACTAGCTTTAAAGCTTATGAACAGTAATAAGCTAAATTTAGCTTATTAAGAGCTTATTGAATAAAATCGATTTGAAATTGAAAACTAAAAACACAATAGGTTTGTAAACTGAATGTATTTCACAAATGAAAGAGTACAAGATGTAAGAGAAGGTTACAAAAGCTTAAGAGCTTATTAACTAAAAGCTTAAAAGAAATTGCTTAATTTTGAAAGAAATACACACTGGAAATTTAAAAACAAAACAACAACTGAAAAAATGATGTCCTAGCCTTCTATTTATAGAGGAGTAGTGAAGAGAGGGAAAGAATTCCAGAATGATCCTTTAAATCTCATCCGTTGATCTTTTTAAGTCGATTTGTGGCCGTTTGATGAGTTTAGTGAGGTGTCTTGGCCAATAGGGTGTTTACACGTGTTTTATTGTGATTGGTGAAGGCTTATAAACGATTTTGGTTGTTTAAAAAGGAGCGGGGGTGGGAATTTTTGGGATTGGGTTTGTGAGAATTTGGGCGGGAAATGTAGTTACAGGTTGTTATGTTTGTTGCGAGAAAGGCGGTTTCAGTTTGAAAGTATGGAGTATTGGCAGAACTCGTCCTTGTGATTGCACCGCCCAATTGTAGTGTAAATAGGGGTTTCAAGTTTAACAGTTTTGGCCCTTGTGTTTCATATTTCTTTTTTTCTCTTTACAAAACAACTTTGCACCTTTAACAACTTTAGTCCTTGATCTTCAAATCTTCAAATAAACCCTTG
The DNA here is from genome assembly GCA_026074375.1 of Tanacetum coccineum. NCBI lineage: Eukaryota > Viridiplantae > Streptophyta > Magnoliopsida > Asterales > Asteraceae > Tanacetum > Tanacetum coccineum. Next base: position 26,910 of record BQNB010024853.1, read on the forward strand.
AAACTTTGCACACTTGTCACTAAAGGCCCTTTGACTTGTAATTTGACTCTTGACTTCCTTTATTTCTGTCTTTGACTGTGTCGGGCTGATTTCTCACTCTTGCTCTTGATCTTTGTCTTTTTCCCCCGTTTTTGTTGGTTTTTGATCGTTTTTTGCTCATTTTGTTTTTCAATCCTTTCTCCAAGCACAATTGGACAGCAAAAGCACCATCCAATTTTCTATCCTTTTGGCATTTTAATTGCTTTTTATAGCAAAAATCCCGCGTAATTTAATGTACAATTAATCAAATATCAGGCACATAGCACGTGAATGTCCAAGACCAAAGCGACTTCAAGATTCATACTACTTCAAGGACTAAGATGCTACTAATGGCATAGCCCATTAGAGTGAGCATTACTGGATGAATAACAGTCGTTTTTTTCTCTTGCAGGGGAACAGGTTACCAACGTAGATGATTTGATGTGATGATTCACAAGTAGAATAATTTTGGCACTCAACTGTGGACTTCATATTTTGAAGCTGATGAATGTGATGCATTCGACTCTGATGTTGATGAAAGGTCCACTTCACAAACCATGATTCAAGGACAAATCTCATCATCTAAGATCCAATCTACGATGAAGCCAGGGCCATCATACGACTCGAATAATCCATTTGAGTACTAGATCGATGATACCTTTGTAATCATAATGGATGAGTTATCATGATGTACACGAATGGCAAACTATGTACAACACAACTTACGTTGATGACTCTGATGCGACTATACGAGTGGAATAGAAAATATTAAATTTTCCCCATTATGATCAGTATGTGGAAGACTAAAACTGAATAACATGTTATCAATGTAATGCCTCTTCTGAACGAAATGATGCACTAAAGTCTATTCCCCCCCCTCCGATGAAATGCAAGAACAGGGTGTACAAAGTAGATTAACAAATAAGGCCAGACATTTCAATAAATGACTCATGAACTCTGAACTTGCGAGAAAAAGGAACTGGTCGGGGAAATATGAAAGACGGGCAAAGTTTGAATTAACTGAAAGAGAACGAAAAATTGGTGAACAAAAGAGAATAATTATCTCAGACCGAAATAGTAAAGGAAACGACTTTAAAATCTAACGTTCATTCAGCACAAATACTACCTAGTACTAACAGTGACATATATAATTCCAAAGACAGTAGAAGTACATCTTTTGAAAAGGATTTTTAAACAAAAGGAAGCACAAATTTCCTTGAAAGGGAGTTGTTTGGAGCTTAAAGAAGCTAAAAGATAAGATTGAAGATAGATTATACAAACAGGATCAGTCCATTCAAACCGTTCACATGTTGTGTAAACCAAAATCCTTTTATGATGAAAAACACAAGGTAGTAATAGGCTACAAAAATCCCGTATGTCTCGCTCGTGCAAAGCAAGCTCAGTCTGCACTTGTATTAATGGTCAGGTAACTTGGTCAATACAATCATACACCCACTGTCATACTGACTCTGAGGAACGCTGAGTTAGCTGAGATAACAGGAATTAATAAAATGCTGATGAAAAATGCAAAGCCCTCTATGTGTGGAAAATAAAGTTAGAGGATTGCCCCCACCCGCCCGATACTCGAAAGAGAACTTTCTTGTCAAAAACCTTGCTCCCCAAAGAAATCAGACCTCAGAACAGATATTTTGGTGCCATAGATGACAACAACAGGAACAAAAAAAAAAAAAGGCTGAGACCTTAGCTCCAAAACCAATTTCAGCATTGACAGTGTATCCACCCAATACTCCTGTCAAGCTTGTCCCCAGAATTCTTCCAACTAAAAGTCAGGTGAAAATTAATCTTTATGTACTCACACAACTTTTTACGGAATTTGACAAACACTTGTCAAACTAGAAATCACAGCATCCATGTCCTTACAAGGGGAAAGAGTTTGAGCAAACAAAAAGATGTTACCATCACGAAGTTATCATTTTTTAAAACTCTTTAAAGAACACTTTGTTGGAGTTCAAAAGCCATCATTAAAGAAGTTAAAGAAATTGGAAGAAATTTTTGATCAAATGAATAACGAAGTGGACAAGAATACTGTGGACAAGCAATGTGCTGAAATTGAAAAGAAAAACCTTCTCATTGAAAATGAGAATCTGATTGTGAATTGCTTGTCGACTCAACAGCTGTATGATGTGGAAAAATCACATTGTCTAGAACTTGAAGCTTACAAGATCTGACAAGTGTCATGATTAGTTCAAAACTTATTTCAAAACTTAAAAGATAGCCTAAAATTTGCATTTAAAAGTATCAACCAATCTTCAAAGAAAGTTTTGAATAATAAAAATTCACAATCATCACAGGAAGCTGCTGCTTTAACTCATCTTTAAAATCAAGAATCTCGAGCATCAATAAAAGAAAAAGATAACGTGATTCGACACTTGAAAGATCTAGTCGCTAGTGTGAATGACAGAAGTCGTGAGCCTTATATGGGGGGGGGCGGGTGGGGTGGGAGGGTAGGTGGTGCAGCGGCTCTATTGAACAAAATGATTGAGAATAGGTAGAACTAGAAAAGGTCAAACAACATAACAAGCGCAGAGAGCGAGTGACTCAAATTTAAGATCAATCGTGCTCTCAGACAGTGAAAAGACATCTACCATGGTTGAATAGATTGAGAGTCTAAAAGCTCAATTGCGAAGCAAAGAGCCTTGTTTAACTAGTGACTATGTCAAACCAAAAGTTCTTGCTCCTGGCATGTACGCCATTGACGTTAAACCCATCCCTCATCCCCTTAAGAATAATAGGAGTGCTCATTTAAACTATATCAGCCATCTTAAGGAGAGTGTAGAAACGGTTAGGGAGATTGTAGAGGAAGCTAGAGTAGTTAAACCACTGGATAGTTCACTTAACTATGCTTGCCGATACACTAAGTTATCTCAGGAATTGTTACAATGTGTGATTGGCACTTGCCCAAAAAGTTTCAATGAACGAGATAACAAGGCTCCCTCTACCCCTGTTACTAGGAAAAAGCAAGTTACGTTTAGTGATAAACCAGGAACTTCTTCTAGTAACGCACAGAAACACAAAGTGCACCAGAGAGTTCAACTGACTAATATCCCTGTGCTTCCGGGGGCTCCCGTCGGGGTAACAGGAGTACCGATTCCACTAAAGCAAGCGGATCAAAGCCTAGAAGCAATACAAAGAAAAATAGGATCCTGCCTGCTAAGAAGGAGAATAAGAAGGAAGTAGAAGTACCCTTAGATAAATAAAGGTCAGTTTGGAAAAAAAATTGATCGGAGATTCTAGCATTAGCTCTAATCGTGTTGTAACAATTCGAATATCATCTGATCTGAAACTCAGCAAGTCATGGAATGATGATGTTAATATCTTGAATTCTTTCATGCTACCAAACCCAACCGTTAGAATTGTCTTGAATAAAGAGAAGCAGATCTGGAAACCAAAAGGCAAAATGTCCGATAACAGTTTAAACAAGACCAAGCAGATCTGGAAACCAAAAGGCAAAATGTCTGATAACACTTTAAACAAGACCAAGCAGATCTGGAAACCAAAAGGCAGACTGTCTGATAACAGTTTGCACAAGACCAAGCGGGTTTGGAAAGCTACGGGAAAACTATTTACAGATATTGGTTATCAATGGAGACCTACAGGAACGAAACTCACCTTAGGAAAACTTGATTGTGGTTCTCAATGGAGACCCACAGGAAAGAAATTTGCCTTAGGCGAAATTTGCCATTTGACCAAGCTTTCTGTGAAATGTTCTACTCTATATGCTAACCAACAGGACCCCAACAAAAATTGGGGAACCGAAAGTCCAAACTCTCCAAACTCGACTGTTTTCAAATGCAGGTCGTACAGGTCATGCTTTGGTATCTGGACTCAGGCTGTTCAAAACATATGACGGGGAATCGTTCAAAGCTCATGAATTTTGTGGAAAAGTTCATCGGGTCAGTCAGATTCGGGAATGATCACTTAGGAGCTATCATGGGTTATGGCGATTATGTTATGGGTGACAGCGTGATTTCAAGAGTATACTACGTGGAGGGACTTGGACACAATCTATTCTCTGTAGGGCAATTTTGTGATTCTGATCTTGAAGTGGCCTTCAGAAAGCATACTTGTTTTGTTCGTGATATTAAAGGTACAGATATCCTTAAAGGGAATCGTGGCACCAATTTGTACACGATATCGATTGATGAAATGATGAAGTCTTCTCCGATATGCTTGCTGTCCAAAGCTTCCAAGTCCAAATCATGGTTGTGGCATCGTCGTTTAAACCATTTAAACTTCGGCACGATTAATGATCTTGCTCGAAAAGATCTGGTTAGAGGTCTACCTAGATTGAAGTTTGAAAAGGATCATCTTTGCTCAGCCTGTCAACTTGGAAAAAGCAAGAAGTTCTCCCACCGGCCAAAATCTAAAAATACAAATATGGAAGTTCTTCATACCCTTCACATGGATCTGTGTGGTCCAATGAGAGTCCAGAGTATTAAAGGGAAGAAATACATCTTAGTCATCGTGGATGACTATTCAAGATTCACATGGGTAAAGTTCTTGAGGTCAAAGGATGAAACTCCAGAGTTTGTCACCAACTTTCTTAAGCAAATACAGGTTGGCCTTAACAAAACAGTCAGATTCATCCGAACAGATAACGGAACGGAATTCGTCAACCAAGTGATGTCTGAATACTATGAAGGTGTGGGCATATTTCATCAAACGTCTGTTCCAAGAACTCCTCAACAGAATGGCGTTGTTGAAAGACGTAATCGTACACTGGTGGAAGCAGCACGTACAATGATGATATTCTCGAAAGCTCCCATGTTTCTATGGGCAGAAGCTGTAGCTACTGCTTGTTACACCCAGAACCGATCACTAATTCATACTCGTCATAACAAAACCCCTTATGAGCTTGTGCATGATAAGAAGCCTGATCTTACATTTTTCCGAGTATTTGGTGCTCTGTGCTATCCTACAAATGATAGCGAAGATCTGGGAAAATTTCAAGCCAAAGCTGACATTGGGATTTTCGTTGGGTATGCTCCTAGCAGGAAGGGTTATAGAATCTACAATAAGAGAACTCGTCGATTAATGGAAACAATTCACGTCACATTCGATGAGCTAAAGCAGGCACCAAGGGCCGTGGTATGACACACTCTCAAAGTTCCTGTTGGCCAACAATTTCTTCAAGGGCGCCGTGGATCCAACGCTATTCACACGCAAATCAGGCAAACATATTCTACTTGTTCAAATATACGTAGATGACATCATTTTTGCCTCAACAGATCATAATGCGTGTAACACATTTTCAAAAGAGATGAGCTCCAAATTTCAGATGTCGATGATGGGACAAATGTCGTTTTTCTTAGGACTACAAGTTTCTCAAAGTCCCGGAGGCATCTTTATTAACCAAGCAAAATATGCTCTCGAAACCTTAAAGAAATATGGAATGGATCTCTCTGACCCTGTCGATACACCAATGGTGGATCGATTGAAACTGGACGAGGATCTCATGGGGATTCCAGTTGACCAAACTCGATTCAGAGGAATGGTTGGCTCCCTTATGTACCTTACAGCCAGTAGACCCGACCTTGTATTCGCCGTTTGCATGTGTGCTAGATATCAGGCTAAGCCTACCAAAAAGCACTTTGAAGCTATCAAACGTGTCTTTCGGTACTTGAAAGGAACCATTAACATGGGTCTTTGGTATCCGAAAGACAACGCCATGTCACTAACAGCTTATGCAGATGCGGATCATGCGGGATGTCAAGATTCAAGAAGAAGTACGTCGGGAAGTGCTCAGTTTCTTGGAGATAGATTGGTTAGCTGGTCATCAAAGAAGCAACGAAGCATGGCAATATCAACTACAGAGGCTGAATACATCGCCATGTCTGGATGCTATGCTCAAATTCTTTAGATGCGATCCCAGCTCAAAGACTACGGATTTGACTTCAATAAAATTCCTCTATACTGTGATAATAAAAGTGCTGTTGCTCTTTGCTGTAACAACATCCAACACTCTCGCTCTAAACACATTGACATACGGCACCATTTCATCCGAGAGCAAGTGGAAAATAGAGTGGTTGAACTCTACTTCGTGGAAACGAATTATCAGCTTGCAGACATCCTCACCAAAGCATTACCAAGAGAACGGTTCGAATTTCTTCTTCTACACCTAGGCATGAAGAGTTTGACCCCTAAAACACTCAAACGCTTTCAAGAAGGAGAGGATGAGTAAACCAAATGCCTTCGTGTATCCTTTGTACTTAGGAAATATTTTAAGTCATTTGGAATTACTAAAAGGCTTGCAATTACTTCAAATTGCAACCCGGTTTAATGTCTGGGCATGGATTACTTTATATCCATGCTTTAAGAGAATATAGTAATACAATGGTAGTGGTGGAGCTGTTCACCTGATCTTTTCATCTCAATCAACGACTACAGCTCTTTTAATAGAAACCGGGTCGTTGTTTGAGGGGGAGAGTGAATGTGAAAAAATCTAAGGGGTTATAAAAGACTGTGGGTTGCTATAAAAGTCTAATCTTAGATGGTTGTTGTATTCTAAGGGGTTAATATTTGAAGGGGAGTTAATTAATTTTAACTCAAAAGGTCCAAAGTTATCTATTGTTGTAATGTTTAGGGTGTAAAAAGCATTTGCTCTTTGTTTCCTAGCCTTATTAACCAATAGGGACTAAGTTGGCCAATTGCCTAATCTTAGAAATGCCTTAGAAATACTTAAAACAAGAAATAAAAGAAGATGGAAACCAAAGGGACCAAATTTGCCAAGTATGTAACTTAGGAGTATAAAAGGGCGGCGAGTTGCCATTTGGTCAAAAGTTACAAAACACGGTCAAAGATAAAAACACACACACACATACTCGCAACTCGCCGCCAAGATCGAAGCATCAAATCGCCGATTTTCAGTGATTATTGCAAAGGTAATCTTCGAACCTTAATCTATATCATCTAGTATATGTGTATATCAATGGAATCGATCGAAAACACATCAAAAAGTGTAGAAAAATAGATCTAGGGTCGTTTTTAGATGTAAATGCCAATGGAGTGTTGTAAGATGTGACTTAGTTACTGGGAATTGTTCATAAGGTACATATTAATAAGTTTTGATGTGTGGATTTCTTTCTCAAACAAAAATGAATGATTCGCCCAAGATTCTTAGTGGCGGGTTGACTTGTAGAAAGAAAAAGTAGGATGTAATGTGTGTCTTATGCGTAGGATAGCCTAGGAATGCCTTAGGATGTGATTAGTGTTGAAAAAGGAGGTGCGGGGTTTGAATTTTAAGAAACTAGTCCGAATGGCGAGTTGCGTATATTCTTAACGGCGAGTTGGTTATTTTATTATTTATTAATAATTTACTCAACCCGCTGGTTCCAACGGCGGGTTGACTACAGCGAGTTGCCTAAACGGCGGGTTGACAACAGCGAGTTGCCTAAACGGCGGGTTGACAACAGCGAGTTGTCATACGGCGGGTTGACAACAGCGAGTTGTCATACGGCGGGTTGACAACAGCGAGTTGCCTAAACGGCGGGTTGACAAACAGCGGGTTGCCTTATGGCGGGTTGTCTAACAGCGGGTTGTCTAAACAGCGGGTTGCCATAATTTTTCTATTATTTTAATCCAACAGGTAAACCGCCGTCTCTCGGCGGTTTGGTCGAATATTTTTATATATTAAAATATTCAACCCACCCCTTTTTTTTTCAAATGTAATTCATGGCGAGTTGGTGCCTTCCTCGCGGCGGTTTGCTCAATTCTCCTAACGGCGAGTTGGCATTCTGCCTGGCGGCGGGTTGGGCTAAGTTTCATATTTTGGCCCATTAAGCCCAATAATCTATCAAGGCCCCTTCGAATGACCCAGTTGCTTGTCTAAACTCCCATCCGGGCTTAGTTAACAAGAAATTGATCCTGTTGGATAATTCTGCATCCTGTGCGATCATGTGTAGATTTTCATCAAACGAGTTACCACTGTTGTTAATCAAACAAGGCAGTTACATACTTTTATCAAGCTAACGTGCCCTCTAACATCGTTTCTCTGCAATGTTTATCTTCTTTGTTAAATGCTCTTTTGCAGAATACGATGGCAGAACAAAATGTAACCCCACTCAACCTCCTACAAGAATAGATTAGCTATTGTACCTCGCTCTCAGTGGTTAACAATCGGGAAAAGCAACCTACTTTTCAATGCACAAAAGATTCAAAAGAACCCCATCTTTCAGATATCAGTGGACATCCTGAGTAATACCAACTTCTTCCAAGCATTCACTGCCTCGGCAAATGTTCCTGCTATCTACCTGCAACAGTTCTGGAACACAATGAAATATAACGAGAAGACAGGGGTTTATAGTTGTCAAGTTGATGAACAATGGTTCGATCTAAGTGCTGATCTTCTCAGAAAGGCATTAGCAATTACTCCTGTCATCCCAGCTCATCCGTTTGAGTTACCTCCGTCTGGTAACACTGTCATTGATTTTGTTAATGAGCTGGGGTATCCTGAACCTGTAGAAATTGTCTCCAACATAAGGGTGAATTATGTGTATCAACCATGGAGGGCAATTCTATCCTTAATCAACCAGTGCTTGACAGGAAAAGAACTTCTTGGCAGTGACAAACCCAGACACCCAGTTCTGCAAATGATGTGGGGAATCGTCACTCAAACTAATGTTGATCATGCAGAGCTGCTATGGGAAGAGTTTACTCAAGGGATCCAGACATTTTTCTCACACAAGGCAAGCCACAAAGCCAGTCTGAAGAACCCAAAGAAGAAAGTAACTCCTCTCCTCATCCCTTATGGATGGTTTTCCAAGGTGATAATCTACTACTTGGCAAGCAATAACAACATCCATCGACGTCCTGATTCTGCTGTTCATCATACTGGAGATATATATATTTAGGAAATCTAATTTTGTCGCCTAAAAGGTGAGTCCGTTGAATGTTGGAATGCAATTTCCCCCGATCCTGATAACTGAAGCATTCAACAATCCTCGTATATCCCAAGTTATCTGGAAATGTTTCGTGAGATACAAAGAAAACCCCTCAAGAAAGTGCAAGCATGCAACCTGCAACAAAGCGTGCTACACCCAAAAAGCACACAACCACCACACCAGTCAAACAATCCAAGCCAGCTCCTCCTCCGACAAAGAAACCTTCCAAGCGTAAGCTTCCACAGAAAGTTAGAAAAGGGAAGCCCACTTTCCAACTTGTTGATGAAGATGATAAAGCACAACAAGAATCTATTTCTCAGAAAAGATGATGATCCTGATCTCGAGATGGCTAAGAAGATAGTATGGAAGCTCATCAAGAAAAGGAGAAGTAGAAGGTGATGAGCTACATGAACGAGCTATTAAGCATAGCTGATCCAGCCTTTTCTTCACAAGGTCCGGGCACCTGTTGGACGGAGTAAAATCAGGGGGGGGGAGAACCCAGTATCAGAAACAACCTTCCAAACTCTATGAAGTTAGTAGGCCAATGGAAAGTCCGTTGTAACTGAAAACAAGTAAGCTCATTCCCTGAATCGCTCGTCAAAGAAAAAAGAACTCTGATCCAGTTTATCCTTGTTGGCGTGGAGTCAAACTTCCTCAAGAATCGACAACTGGACCCTCTTCCAACCTGAATGATACACACAGAGAAAGTGATCCATAAATCTTCATCAACGTCCTTGATTTCATATTCAGAAAGAACTGAAAGTGAAACAGAAGCCGCTGCTCCTAAAGGTGACAAAGATCAAGATGAAGTAGACACGTCTACGGTGACATCAGGAGTAAGCATTCCTGTATCAGACCCTGAGAAAGCACATGAGGCTCTGGCTGGACCAGACCCTGAGCCCATGAAAGAAGACCAGACTGGATCAGACTCTGGAAAATTACATGTGTCTCTTGCTGGACCAAACCCTGAGCACATGGATGATGAATTCCTCGCCACAGCCTACCCAAAGGTTCATGAAAACCTGAAGCTCATAACAGACGAACGTGTCATCGATGATAAACCAGAAAGTCATTCTGGTTCTATGTCTTCCATGAAAAATCTCGATGACACTTTTAACTTTGGGGATCAATTTCTTTATGACAAACCAACCGAAGATGATCAGGAGAAATCTAAAGTTAGAGAGGAGTCTGATTCCACCATACCTGATCCAAGTCATCAGACAGTAACGTCAACTCCTCCAGTGGTTGCTCCCTTCACAGATGTCTCATCGTCTAAGCCGTCATTACTGGTCACTCCTCCACCAATCAACACGGAAGCTACAACAATCACCACATCTCTCCCTGAAATCACTCCATTCATCGCCCTACAGCTAAGAGTGGCAAGATTGGAGCAAGAGATGTCTGAAGTGAAGAAGACTGATCACTCTGCTGATGTTTTGGCTTCAATTAGATCCCAAGTTCCTACGGCTGTTGATAAATATCTAGGAACAAAACTCGATGATGCTCTCCTTAAGGTTCTTGAACGACACACTGCAGATTTAATCGAGAAATACTCTGTGCTGCCTGGCCCAGAGTCTATCCAGAATCAAGAATCTGAAAAGAGTCCGAAGGAGATTATCAGAATCAAAAAGGAACAAGGTGAGGAGAAACAAGATTCAACTTACTCCATCAGGTCAACTGATAAAGTTGATCTTGAAGAATTTGATCTAAAGAGTGCTCTCTTCAAGCACATGAATAAGATCAAGTCTGCAAACAGAAATCCTGCCAACTACCATCTATACCATGCTCTTATGGAAGCATTAATAGCAGATGAATTGCCATGGATAAGGAAGTTGCAGACAAGGTTAAAGATCACAAGAGAAAGCATGATAGTGATGATGATGAAGACGATGATGATGATGAAGGCCCTTCAGCTGGATCAAACCAGGGTAAGTCAGCAAAGAGGAGAAGACACGATTCAGGTGCTTCTGGTTCAGCTCAACCTCCTACAAAAGATGATGAGCAAAGTTCGAAGAAACCACGGGAGTCTGATGCATCTCTTCAAACAACATCCAGCTCTTACCTCAACTGATTCAGATCACTGACACGAAGAGATGTTGTTGTTGACTCTTCGATGGCCCAGACCTGCTACCGATCAGAACAGTCTGAACAACCCTCAGATGACATTCAATCATGGATAAGGCACGTCTCAGAATGGAGGACACCGATAACGCCACATTCCCAAGTGTCGACCCACTACGTGGTTTAAGCCAATTCCAGAAGGCGAGAGATCTGCTACACCTGAACCAGAATGGACCATTCCCCCGAATGACTTCCCGGAACCAGAGAATAACTGGGCAAACACATACGCCACAACGTATAAAGTTCCTGCGGAAAACAAGCTTCAAAGGAAGACGTATGATATTGGGACATTCATCAAATGGTTCTGCAGACGAACAGGAAAGAAGAAGCTCTGCAAAGCTGACTTAGAAGGTCCAGCTTTCAACCTTGTTAAAGCCTTTCATAAGAACAGCGTCTTTCTTCAATATCAGATGGATGAATGCCATAAGCTGCTGACAAATAAGGTTGATATGAGTAATCCTGAGGGTCATCAAATTCTGCGAAATATATATGAACACTGTCCTTAGAGGACCACAGGTCAGTAAACCTATTCAACAACAATTCATCTTCAGATAAGGATCTGGATTAAAGTCTTCTACAGGTGACACAGAGCGAAAAATAGCCTTATCCATATCCAAGCTCAAAGCCGCTCGTTACCTAGACTTTGGCCTTGAATATGTATTTACCGAGTCTTGTGTCATTTTCTATCTTTAGTACGGTTGGGAAGAAATTTGCACATTGCAAATGGGAATGTATAAAGTAGTCAAAACTCATGTATTTTTACTACCATCACAATTATTGGTACGTCCGAAGAATGATGACTTATCGAAGGAATTATCTGGAGTTATTATGATCGTGAAGATGGTGAAATTACACCGAGATTCGTAGTTATGTATTGTTAAAAAAATGAAAATTTTTGAAAAATCGCAACAAAAAAAGAGGAGGAAAGTTAGAAGATAATCGTTTCGCAAAAGCTTAAACCGAAGGAATTATTCGTTAATACGTCTTATAACTCAACGATGTAAAGTTTTGTATAAAGTGATAGATATCGCCACTTGTCTTATAAAAGTGTGTAAAGTATGGGATAAATGGGAAGTTGACCGTTACGGGAACGCCAGCTTAGGTTGTTGTTTTTTGTCTCTGATCAAGACATTTGTGTAAATAGTTGTGTCATTATCATGGTAATGGTCGGAAAAAAGTATCTAGCAACTTGTACCTTATCTGTTTGTACTTAGTCTATTTGTTTTGTAAATTTTTATTTAACAACAATTTATTTCCCTTTCCTAATCATTAACCTTGGGTTTTACTTGAACGAGGATGTGATCGAGTCATGCATGTCTATTTTGTAGTTACGTCCATGTATGCGTGATTTAGCTGCCTTATTGGTTTATTACTTTTGGTGAAAGTTAGAAGATTCATACCCTATATCATTCTTCATCCTAACCCTTGGTTAAACTCGAATGAAGATGTGATCGAACACACATGTCTATTCCATCGTCACGGCCATGTATGTGTGATTCAGCTGCCTTGTTGGTGTGGTACTTTTGGTGAAATATTGTTAGAATAATCAACCCTGAGCCTTATAAAAACATGTTTTACCTCTATAAACTTGTTACTCCTTAGCTCTCGTGGTAGAGATGTGTATCCTTGCCAAGCTTATGATAGAATACTCGTCACGACCGAGCAATTGAGCAAAATAGTTACATGTTACCACATAGATTAGTTGAGTGATGTGAGTGTTTTCATCTTCCTATTTCGTAAGGTGTTTGGTTATGTACTTGTAATTGATCAAATAAATGCTTAACAAAAAAAATCCTTAGGGATACATTTTCATAAACTTCTAAAGGCTACTTGAGGACAAGTAGGATTCAAGTGGGGGGATATTTGATGACATCAAATAACATCGTATTATTAGCATCATTTATCCCGTATTTATGAACTCATTTAATATATTTATTGCATGAATTGGTACTTAAATGTTTATATTTGTTATTTGCAGTAATTATCGAGCATTGAGCAAAAGATGGAGAAGAGGACGTGTTTTAAAGCATAAACGAAGAGTTTGAGAAAGCCGACTGGTTCTGACATCAATTCGCCGTATCTAAAGACATCGAAAAACTCAAGACCATTACCTAACTTTGAAGAATACGACGTATCCACATCAGCAGATACGCCGTATATGATACTTTGGTCAACTATCAAGAGAAACACGTTTTCAGCCAATACTCCGTATCCAAAACCTCAATACTCCGTATTGGTCAATACGCCGTATCCAAAAATCAGATATGGCGTATTGAAACAAGCTCAGGAAAATTATAGAATATTTTATTCATGGAGCCCACGCCAAGTTAACCCGATACATCGTATTGAATTTTATTAAGCTTATAGATGAATTTTTAGAGTCTATAAATAAACCCTAAATACTATTTGGGGTATGCTTTTTACCACCGGGTCTGATTTTCAGAATATCTATGAAGCCATGAAGGTCTTATAAAGTGGTCTAATCAATGGGAAATCTCTTGTAATCTCTACATCTACTTATAAGCGTTCGTGTTAGCATTTATGTTTAATGTTCTTCTATGATTTTTCTTTTTTTTTTTTCGTGTATGGTTAAATGACTATCGGCTAATACCTTTAGGTATTAGCCATGTTTATGATAATATAATGTTTTGATTTGTCTTTATATCGATTGTTCTTTATTCGTTGTATGTTGGTTATGTTTATCACTTCATACCCGTTTTTGTGCTTAATTATGTGTTTTCCCTATCATTTAATTGGGTCTAGTCCTACATATTTGATGCGCTGTAACTTCGGTGTTGTTTGGGCGTAGGCTAAGAGTCTGGGATAGAAACATATAACACTTATTCATATAGCTAGAATAATAGGATCACCAATAGAAAGCCCTATTTCGATCTATGGTTAAGTGGATAGGTAGACTAAGCCGATGATTTGGATTACACATAACGTCTTGTTTCTATAGGTAGTTAAGTGGGTGTGGACTACTAGTATATGAATTTTCATTAAGTAGTAAGTTGGTAAAGCCCCTATGAGCTAGGATTCAATATAACCACCAATATAGTTTCCTAGATAGATTATAATCAACGGTGTGAGCTTTATGTAGTTTAGGTTCATTATTACAGGATTAACTAATGACAAACCTCGAGTCTAGGGAGCATGATCCACCTAAGTTTGTTTGGGATAGACACAACGAATTAATATAATCATTGCACGAATAGACAATGAAGGCATATTATTAGATTAAACTGGCTAATACGTTTTCCTCAGATTTGACTGCTTCCCAATCTTTTGTTAATCATTTGTATGCGTTATTTGTCATCATGTTAGATATTAGAAAAAGACTCGATCACCCCGTGTATTTTAATGTTTATTATGGCTCGTAGTTTAATAGTTAATAGTGTGTTTTTGGTTTTACGTCGGGTACGAATACCCGGTTTATTGTATGTACTATATAAGCCTCTTCCAACTTTGGAAGAGGTAAGCTAGTCATTTATTTCCTTTTCATTTAGAAATACATTTTCTCTCCACTAGAAAAAACTTCTTTCAAGTGTTTCTCGCTACTAAGAAAACTAGCAAATCAAGAATCGACCCGTGTTTTATGATATAAGATATACACAATGGTATATCAGAGCTAATGGGATGATTAGATGTGTGTATGTGCAATTTTTTCTTGTTTAGATCGGAAAAGTTGTACTTTTAAAGGCACCTAGCTCGTTTTTTAAGTTTATTCTCCGAATTTTGTTGTTAGTATTGATAAAGTTTGGGTGGGTTTCTAGTAGCTTATTTTACCTTTGTCGTTACTGTGTTGTGCAAAAGGAATCAAGCAAACCGTTCAAAAGGGTGAATTTATAAGTGATTTTGGTTGTGATAAAAAGTCGTTGTTCTTCGTGGAGAGTTGCAAGAATTTTTCACGGCAGGTTTGCTAAAATATTAATATTTTATTAAGTGGTTACCAACCCTCTGTCACACGGCGGCGTTGCGTTAGGTGCGCGAGTTGCTTACCAGCGTTTGCTTTCCAGCGAGTTGCTTACCAGCGGTTGGTTTTACCAGCGGTTTGAACATGTTATCAGGGGGTTTGAATATTTTATAGCAAATATATAAAACGAAACTCTGGGGCTGGTTGGTAAAACTCAACGGCGGTTTGATTAAAATATAGACGGCGGTTTGTATTCCTTCTTCGCGGCGGGTTGCTTGGCAGCGAGTTGTGTTCGGCGAGTTGCCTTAAAATTCCACCAGCGAGTTGCCTTATTTCTTTGCAGCGGTTTGGTAGCCTTTGGCGGCGAGTTGAGCTACTGTCTTAGAAATTTGAAATATTTCAAACTCGGGATTTAATATCACTAAAACAAAATACGAATACGTTAACCTCACCACTTTTAACGTACACTCACTAATCATTGATCGATCAAAACATATCATATCATAATAATACAAGATGTCTAGTATGCAAGAAGACATCCAGAATGCGTTTCTGATTCACGCCCACCAATGCTTTAGTTAGAACAGACTTTGAATCGTGGCTAACAAACGTATAGTCTGTATGGTCTAGGGAAAGGAAAATGGAGAGAATATTATGAAGTCCATCAGAGAAGGACCATTTCATATGGGAACGGTCTCAGATGTTATTACTGGAGGAACTGAGGGTGCAGTTCAACAAGGTCCAGTACGTGCTAGAGTCCTTAACGACCTTTCAGCTGAAGAAAAGGAAAGGTATAAAGCTGACATTCGTGCAACCAATATCCTCCTTCAAGGTATACCAAAGACATCTACTATACATCAATCTCTTTTACTGAGCAAAGATATTTGGGGGAAAAGTGAAGATGATTCTGGAGAGGTTTCTGTGTTTAACAAAGGATGACAGGGAATCTCAGTTATACGATGAATTTGAACACTTCCGTCAAATCAAAGGAGAAAACCATTCAAGGAACTACGTTTAGGTTTACAAAAGACCATTAATTGACCTGAGAAACATCAAGATGACCATTCCCAGGATGCAGCTGAATTCAAAGTTTGTGAACAACATGTTACTGGTGGGTAGTTCATAACTGAAGTCAAAACTTAACAGAGGTTTGAAAGAGTCAAACTTGATCAGTTGCTATGGCCTCTTAAAGCATCATGTGGTGCTACTAATGATGAACAGGAATTATGATGGAAAGTTTCAGTCAACCAATAATGAGCCTTTGGCACTAGTGGCGGACGCCTCAGTCAGCAGTTCCCTAAGCAAATATCCAAGTCTCCTATCCTCAACAGAACCATATCCTTCTGACAACTTTCAAAATGGACTCAGGAAGTTCTTCATAGAAATCTTGATTGAAATAGCTTATCCAGATCACTTGCCCTCCTAACTCAATCGTACATAATCACATCTTCCTTCAAACAAACAATCAACTTAGGAGCTGTCGTCTAATGCATAGGAACAAAGCTATTGTTCAAGACGGGAAAGTTGTGATCAAGTTGTCCGTGGAAGATACATCGAATAACAAGGAAGACCCTTTCAGAGAAAACAATTTGCAAGAGGAATAGGTTGTAGTCTGGAATGTAGGAGGGTCAGTACAGAGGAGGTTTTATTAATCTGGTCAAGCGAACCCTTCAAGTGCTGCTACAACTGAAAGGACTAGGGCACATAAGCCGGAGGAATGTCCAAAAAAAAATGGCCAAAGCGACTTCAAGATTTTTCAGAATACTTCAAGGACAAGATGGCTACTAATGCAAAGCACCAATGAGAGTGGGCAGTACTGGATGAAGAACAGTCGTTGTTTCTTGTAGGAGAAACAGTTTTCCAACATTGATGATTGATGTGGTGATTCACCAGAGAATGATTTGGCACTCAATGTGGTCCATGTCTTTTGATGCTGTATGAAATGTGATGCATTCGACTCTGATGTTGCGAGGGGTTCCCATTCACACAGACCATGTTCTGACAAATTCACATAGGAATATGAATCTACGAATGAAGCCGGGATATCATTATGACTCAAAATACTCCTTGACGGATACATGATCATGATACCTTTGTAAACATTTAGATGAGTATCATGATGTACACGAGATGAAACCGTCTGAATACTCAACAGTTGTTGACTCGGTGCGACTTTTACTGAGTACGTTAGTAATATTATTCCGTATGATCAGTATATGGAAGACAACGAAGATCATGTTGTTCAAAGAAATGTATCTTCTGTGCGAAATGATGCATTGATGTCAATTCTCGATGAAATGCATGAACAGGGTGTACAAAGTAGATTAGCAAATAAGCCAGACATGGTAGTTAATGACTCAGTGACCTCTGAACTTGCGAGATATAAGGAACTGGTCGGGGAGTATGAAAAATGGGCAAAAATTTGAATTAACTGATAGAGAACGAAAAATTGATGAACAAATGAGAATAATTATCTCAGACCGAAATAGAAAGGAAACGTCTTTAAAATCTGAACTTCATTCAGCACAAATACTCCTTAGTTCTACCGTTGACCATTATAAGTCAAAGACAGAAGAAGTAACACTTTTGAAAAAGGATTTTAAACAAAAGGAAGACAAATTCCTTGAAGAATTTTTGGACATAAAGAAGCTAAAAGATAAGATTGAAGATAGATTATACAAACAGGATCAGTCGGTTCAAACAGTTCACATGTTGTGTAACCAAAAATCATTTTTGTTGAAAAGCACAAGGTAGCAATGGCTACCAAAATCCTTTATGTCTCGCTCGTGCAAAGCAAGCTCAGTCTGCTCTGTATAATGGTCATGTACTTGTTTCCTACCAATATTACACCCTACTGTCTACATGACTCAGGGATACGCGTGAGTTAGAGATGATGTATAACTAGAATAGAATGCTGTTTTCTGTTGAAAACTGCAAAAAGCCGCTCTATGTATGGAAAACAAAGTTTAGGGATTTGCCCCCCCCCCCCCTGATTTCTCGGAAGAAAACTTTCTTTGACATCTTTGCTCCCTAAAGAAATCTGCCCTGAACAGATATTTAGGTCATAGATGACAACAACAGGAAAAAAGCTGAGACCTTAGCTCCGAAAAACAATTTCAGCATGATAGTATATCCACCCAAATACTCTATCAAGTTTGGCCCCAGAATTCTTCTAACTAAAGTCAGGAAGATTAATCTTTATGTACTCACACAAGACTTTTCACGGAATTTGTACAAAAACTTGCAAAACTAGATATCACCCCAACAGGTATTACGAGGGGGAAAGAGGTTTCTGAGCAAACGAAAAGATGTTACTCATGAGTTATTTCCATTTTTCAAAACTCTTATATAGAACACTTTGTTGGAGTTCAAACAGCCCTCTTTAAAGAAGTTAAAGAAATGGAAGAAATTTTTGATCAAAATGAATCACGAAGTGCCAAGAATACTGTGACAAGCAATGTGCTGAAATGAAAGAAAAAAACCTTCTCATTGAATATGAGATATTTGATTGTTAATTGTTTGTCGGCTCTACTGCTGGATGATGTGGAAAAATCACGTTGTCTAGATCTTTGTCAGCTGATCATGTCTAAAGTTTATGATGAGTCTAAAACTTATTTCAAAACTTGAAGGGAATGCCTAAATTTGCAATTAAAGTAGAACATCTTCCAGGACGTTTTGATAAAACAATTCACACACATTGCAGGAGCTCCTTGATTTTTTAACTCTTTTTTAAAGATCAAGAATCTCGAACATCAGGTTCAAGAAAAGACAAACGTGATTAGGAAACTTGAAAGTTCTTAGTCGCTTAATGTGAATACAGAAGTTGTGTGCCTTATATTGCTTAAAGAATGTCATGCTCTTATTGAAACAAAATGATTGCGTAGAATAGACTAGAAATGTCAACTGAAATTACAAGGAATTGTATGACTCAATTTAAGATACGCTGTGCTCACACAAGTGAAAAGACATCTATGCTGTTAATATGAAATTTGAGAGTCTAAAAGTCAAGTCGAAGCAAAAGAGCCTTGTTTCACTAGTGACTATGTCACAAACCAAAAGTTTCTTGCTGCCTGGCATGTATGCCATTGTCGTTAAACCCATCCTCTTCCCCTTAGAACAATAGGAGTGCTCCTTTAAACTATATCAGGGCATCATCTTAAGGGAGTATAGAAAGGTTGGAGATTGTTGAGGGTAGCTAGAGTAGTTAAACCACTGGATATACACTTAAAACTATGCTTGCCAATAACTAAGCGATCTCAGTGAATTGTTAGAAATATGTGATTGCACTTGCCAAAAAGTTTCACTGAAAGAGATAACAAGGCTCCTTCTACATTTGTTACTAGAAAAAAAGCAATTACTTTTAGTGATAAACCAGGAACTTCATCTAGCAACACACAGAAACACGAAGTGCACCAGAAAGTTCAACAGACTAATATCCCTGTGATTCCCTCTACAGGAGTAAACGATTCCACTGAAGCAAGCGGATCAAAGCCTAGAAGCAATACAAAGAAAAATAGGATCCTGCCTGCTAAGAAGGAGAATAAGAAGGAAGTAGAAGTACACCTTAGGACAAATAAGTCAGTTTGGACAAAAGTGAATTGGGTTGATTCTAGCATTAGCTCTAAGCGTGTTGTAATTAATTCGAATTCTGAATCTGTGTGCAAAACTTGTAACAAATGTGTAAACTCTGCAAGTCATGAAATGTGTGTTGTTAATATCTTGAATTCTGTGAATGCTACCTCCACTATTAAAATTGTCTTGAATAAAGGGAAAAGGAAGCAGATCTGGAAACCAAAAGGCAGACTGTCTGATAACAGTTTGTACAAGACCAAGCGGGTTTGGAAAGCTACGGGAAAACTATTTACAGATATTGGTTATCAATGGAGACCCACAGGAAAGAAACTCGCCTTAGGAAAACTTGATTGTGGTTATCAATGGAGACCCACAGGAAAGAAATTTGCCTTAGGCGAAATGTGCCATTTAACTAAGCTTTCTGTGAAATGTTCTACTCTATATGCTAACCAACAGGACCCCAACAAAAATTGGGGAACCGAAATTCCAAACTCTCCAAACTCGACTGTTTTCAAATGCAGGTCGTACAGGTCATGCTTTGGTATCTGGACTCAGGCTGTTCAAAACATATGACGGGGAATCGTTCAAAGCTCATGAATTTTGTGGAAAAGTTCATCGGGTCAGTCAGATTCGGGAATGATCACTTAGGAGCTATCATGGGTTATGGAGATTATGTTATGGGTGACAGTGTGATCTCAAGAGTATACTACGTGGAGGGACTTGGACACAATCTATTCTCTGTAGGGCAATTTTGTGATTCTGAACTTGAAGTTGCCTTCAGAAAGCATACTTGCTTTGTTCGTGATATTAATGGTACAGACATACTTAAAGGTAGTCGTAGCACCAATTTGTACACGATTTCGATTGATGAGATGATGAAGTCTTCTCCGATATGCTTGCTGTCCAAAGCTTCCAAGTCCAAATCATGGTTGTGGCATCGTCGTTTAAACCATTTAAACTTCGGCACAATAAATGATCTTGCTCGAAAAGATCTGGTTAGAGGTCTTCCTAGATTGAAGTTTGAAAAGGATCATCTTTGGCCCAGCTTGTCAACTTGGAAAAAGCAGAAGTTCTCCACCGGCAAAATTGAAAATACAATATGGAAGTTCTTCAACCCTTCACATGGATCTGTAGTGGTCCAATGAGGTCCAGAGTATTAAAAGGGAATAAAATACATCCTTAGTCATCGTGGATGGCTATCAAGATATCACCATTGGGTAAAGATTTGAGGTCAAAGGATGAAACTCCAGAGTTTGTCATCAACTTTCTTAAGCAAATACAGCTTGGTCTCAACAAAACAGTCAGATTCATCCGCACAGATAATGGAACGGAATTCGTCAACCAAGTGATGTTTGAATTCTATGAAGGTGTTGGCATATTTCATCAAAAGTCTGTTCCTAGAACTCCTCAACAAAACGGCGTTGTCGAAAGACGTAATACATACACTTGTGGAAAGCAGCAGTACAATGATGATCATTCTCAAAAGCGCCAATGTTTCTATGGACGAAGTGTAGCTACTGCTTGTTACACCCAGAACCGATCCTTAATTCTACTGTCACATACAAACCCCTTATGAGATTGTACATGAAAAGAAGAAGCCTGATCTTAATTTTTAAGTAATTTGGTGCTCTGTGCTATCTACAAATGTATAGCGAAGTTCTTGGAAAATTTCAAGCCAAGTGACATTGGATTTTAGTTGGGTTATGCTCTAGCAGGAAGGGCTATAGAATCTACAACAAGAGAACTCATCGATTAATGGAAACAATTCACGTCACATTCGATGAGATGCATCAGTCGATGGCTCCTGCCCGCATGAGTTCAGGACCCAAGCCTTTCATTTCATGGCCCCTGGACAACTCAATCAGGGCTCGCTCTTAACCGATTCGAGAGCTGGAGATGTTATTTCAAACAATGGTTTGATGAACACCTTGAACAATCTCGAGTTCAATGGACAGACCTTTGCTACGAAATTAATGCTCAAGTTGATTCAACCAGGTTACATCTTTGTCTACAACGATTACTCAAGATGCTCCATAGACATAGTGCTTCATTCGTCAACATACGATATTCCTCATCCAGTCCAACCTCAAGATATTGTAGAAGACAACCACTCACGAGACACCCCAATCAATCCGATGTTTCTTCATCCTTCACATAACCTTGTTACTGGAGATCCAGGTTCGGCACAATCATCATCTGGGAATGTTAATTCAGCGAAACCCAACCAAGTTAACCACCCCAGATCATATCAGAGACTGGACCAAAGATCTCCTTGGATAACATCGTTTGGCAATCCCTCTCGGTCCTTGTATATACCAGGGATAACAGTTAGCATCCGTTGCTTTATTGGTGCTGTTTCCATACTGAACTGTCCCAAAAGTCGAACCCAAGAAACTTCAAAAATGGCCGTGATAGAAGACTGCTGGTTTCAAGCCATGCAAGATGAAATTCACGAATTTGATCGACTTGAAGTATGGGAATTAGTACCTCGCCCAATCTATGTTATGGTTATCGCTCTCAAGTGGATCTACAAAGTGAAGCTTGATGAATATGGTGATGTACTGAAAAACAAAGCTCGGTTAGTTGCAAAGGGATATGTCTTAGGAGGAAGGTATTGATTTTGAAGAATCGTTTGCTCCAGTTGCACGGATAGAGGCCATCAGAATATTCATTGCCAATGCTGCAACCAAGAATATGATCATCTACCAGATGGATGTCAAAACTGCTTTTCTGAATGGTGATCTTCAAGAAGAAAGGTCTATTGTAGTCAGCCTGAAGTGATTTGAAGACAGGAAATCCTACTCACGTCTATCGTCTGAAGAAGGCTCTTTATGGGCTAAAGCAGGCACCAAGGGCGTGGTATGACACACTCTCAAAGTTCCTGTTGGCCAACAATTTCTTCAAGGGTGCCGTGGATCCAACGTTATTCACACGCAAATCAGGCAAACATATTCTACTTGTTTAAATATACGTAGATGACATCATTTTTGCCTCAACAGATCATAATGCGTGTAACATATTTTCAAAAGAGATGAGCTCCAAATTTCAGATGTCGATGATGGGACAAATGTCGTTTTTCTTAGGACTACAAGTTTCTCATGTCAGATGGCCAATTCTTTATTAACCAAGCAATATATGCTCTCGAAACCCTTAAAGAAAATGGAATGGATTCTCTTGACCCTTGTCGATACACCAATGGTGGATCGATTGAAACTGGACGAGGATCTCATGGGGATTCCAGTTGACCAAACTCGATTCAGAGGTATGGTTGGCTCCCTTATGTACCTTACAGCCAGTAGACCCGACCTTGTATTCGCCATTTGCATGTGTGCTAGATATCAGGCTAAGCCTACCAAAAGCACTTTGAATCTATCAAACGTGTCTTTCGGTACTTGAAAGGAACCATGTAAACATGGGTCTTTGGTTTCCGAAAGACAACGCCTGTCACTAACAGCTTATGCTGATGGGATCATGGCGGGGGACGATGCCAAGAATTCAGAAGAAGTACGTCGGGAAGTGGGTCGTTTCTTGAGATAGATTGGTTAGCTGGTTCCTCAAAGATAGCAAAGAAGCACGGCAATATTCAACTACAGAGGCTGAATACATCGCCATGTTGGATGTTGTGCTCAAATCTTTGGTTGCGATCACAGCTCATAGTTACGGATTTAACTTCAATAAAATTCCTCTGTACTGTGATAAACAAAAGTGCTATTGTCTTTTTGCTGTAACAACGTCCTGCACTCTCGTCTAAAACATTTAATTTTTTGAACTTACTGGCACCATATCTCCGCAGGAGCATCAGTGGAAAATAGAGTGGTTGAAATTTCTACTTCCTGGAAACAAATTATCAGCTCGCAGACCATTCTCACCAATGCATTACTCAAGAGAACGGTTTTTGAATTTCTTTTTCCAGCCTAGGCATGAAGAGTTTGACCCCTGAATAAAAATACTTATACGTCTTCAAGAAGGAGAGGGGAGTAAACGAATGTCTGCGTGTATCTTTTGTAAATTTATCCTATATAAATTTTAGATGTATATATATATATATTTTATTATATATAGATAATATATATATTATATATATATATACTTGGAATTTTTTTTAGTATTATTATAAGAATATTAATTTACTTAGGGAAATATTTTTTATGTCGTTGGAATTCTAAAAGGCTGTGCTTTTGCATTATTCATATGCAACTCTGGTTTGATGTCTGGGCAGGATTATTTATTATCCATGCTTTATGGGTGTATTCGTATAACATTGGTGAGGGAAGAGTTCTGTTAGCTGATTCGTTTCCTCTTAATCAACGACTAAGCTCTTTCAATAGATACGGGTGTTGTTTGAGGGGGGGAGAGTAAATGGGAAAATCCAAGGGGTTCAAAAGACTGTTGGATGCGATGAAAGTGTAATTATAAGATGTTTGTGTATTCTAATGGGTTAATATTTGGGGGGAGTTCAATTTATTTTACTCAAAGGTCCAAGTTATTAGTGTTGTAATGCTTAGGGTTTAAAAAGCATTTGCTCTTTGTTTCCTAGGCCTTACTAACCAATAGGGACTAAGTTGGCCAATTGCCTAATCTTAGAAAAGCCTTAGAAATACTTAAACAAAAAATTAAAGAAGATGGAAAACCTAAGGGGCTAAAATCTGCCAAGTTCATAACTAAGGAGCATAAAGAAGCGGCGATGTTGCATTGGTTCAAACTTTACAAAAATCGATCAACGACAAAACACACACTCTCTCTTTCACGCAACTCGCGCCCAAGAACATAAACTCGAATCTTTGATTTCCAGTGTTTCTTGCAAAGGTATGTATCGAACCTTAATCTATATCATTTATTATGTGTGTATA
Organism: Tanacetum coccineum; assembly: GCA_026074375.1. Classification (NCBI taxonomy): domain Eukaryota; kingdom Viridiplantae; phylum Streptophyta; class Magnoliopsida; order Asterales; family Asteraceae; genus Tanacetum; species Tanacetum coccineum. The sequence continues at coordinate 51,284 of BQNB010024853.1, forward strand.
TCAATGGAATCAATCGGAACCACATCAAAAAAGTGTAAGAAAAAATAGGATCTAGGTTAGTTTTAAATGTAATGCCAATTGTAGTGTTGTAAGGTGTGACCTTAGTTGTGGGAATTGTTCATAAGGTGTTATTAATAAGTTTGATGTGTGGATTTCTATCACTAACATAATGATGATGTTGCCCAAGTTCTTAGTGGAGGGTTGACTTTGTTAGAAAGTAAAAGTCGGGAGTAATGTGGGTCTTCTTGCGTAGGATAGCATAGAATGCCTTAGGGAAGATGATTAGTTTTGACAAGGGAGGTGCGTGGGTTGAATTTTAAGAAATCTGTCCGAACGGCGAGTTGCTTATGTTTCTAGGTGGCGAGTTGGTTATTTTATAATTCTTTAATAACTCGACGCACCACTGGTTGCCTATAAAGGCGGTTTGCTAACAGCGTGTGTGCCTAACAGCGGGTTGCCTAACAGCGGGTTGCCTAACAGCGGGTTGCCTAACAGCGGGTTGACTAACAGCGGGTTGACTAACAGCGGGTTGACTAACAGCGGGTTGACTAACAGCGGGTTGATTAACAGCGAGTTGCCTTACGGCGGGTTGTCTATCAGCGGGTTGACTAACAGCGAGTTGCCATAATTTTCTTTTATTTTATTCCTAAACAGCGGGTTGCCTTATGGCGGGTTGTCTAACAGCGGGTTGTCTAAACAGCGGGTTGCCATAATTTTTCTATTATTTTAATCCAACAGGTAAACCGCCGTCTCTCGGCGGTTTGGTCGAATATTTTATATTTTCGCGGCGGTTTGCTCAATTCTCCTAACGGCGAGTTGGCATTCTGCCTAGCGGCGGTTTGGGCTAAATTTCATATTTTGACCCATTTGAGCCCAATAATCTATCAAGGCCCATTCGAATGACCCAGTTGCTTTTCTAAACCCCATCCGGGCTTAGTTAACAAGTAATTGATCCTGTTGGATAATTAGTAGATTTTAATCAAACCAGAGTTACAACTGTTTTAATCAATCGTGCAGTTACATGACTTTTATCAATGCTAACGTTCTCTCTAACTTCGTTTCTCTGCAATGTTTGTCTTCTTTGTTAAATGCTCTTTTGCAGAATACGATGGCAGAACAAAATGTTCCCGCTCAACCTCCTACAAGAACAGATGAGCAGATTGTACCTCGCTCTCAGTGGTTAACAATCGGGAAAAGCAACCTACTTTTCAATGCACAAAAGATTCAAAAGAACCCCATCTTTCAGATATCAGTGGACATCCTGAGTAATACCAACTTCTTCCAAGCATTCACTGCCTCAGCAAATGTTCCTGCTATCTACCTGCAACAGTTCTGGAAAACAATGTCATATAACGAGAAGACTGGGGTTTATAGTTGTCAAGTTGATGAACAATGGTTCGATCTAAGTGCTGATCTTCTCAGAAAGGCATTAGCGATTACTCCTGTCAACCCAACTCACCCATTTGAGTTACCTCCGTCTGGTGACACGGTGATTGATTTTGTTAATGAGCTGGGATATCCTGAACCTGTAGAAATTGTCTCCAGTATACGGGTGAATTATGTGTATCAACCTTGGAGGGCAATTCTATCCTTGCTCAACCAGTGCTTGACGGGAAAGACTTCTGGCAGTGACAAACCCAGACACCCAGTTCTGCAAATGCTGTGGGGAATCGTCACTCAAACTAATGTTGATCATGCAGAGCTGATATGGGAAGAGTTTACTCAAGGGATCCAGACATTTTTCTCACACAAAGCAAGCCACAAAGCCAGTCTGAAGAACCCAAAGAAGAAAGTAACTCCTCTCCTCATCCCTTATGGACGGTTTTCCAAAGTGATAATCTACTACTTGGCAAGTAATAACAACATCCATCGACGTCCTGATTCTGCTGTTCATCACACTGGAGATGATTATGTCTTAGGAAATCTCAAGTTTGTCCCTAAAGGTGAGTCAGTTGAAGTGTTTGGAATGGCAATTCCCGATCCCTTGATAACAGAAGCCATTCAACAATCCTCGTATTATCCCAAGTATCTGAAAATGGTTGCTGAGAATACAAAGAAAACCCCTCAAGAAAGTGCAAGCGTGCAACCTGCAACAAAGCGTGCTACACCCAAAAAGCCTACATCCACCACACCAGTCAAACAAACCAAGCCAGCTCCTCCTCCGACAAAGAAACTTTCCAAGCGTAAGCTTCCACAGAAAGTTAGAAAGGGAAAGCCTGCTTTCCAACTTGTTGACGAAGAAGATGAAGCTCAACAAGAATCTATTCCTCAAAGAGAAGATGATGATCCTGATCTCGATCTGGCTAAGAAGTTAAGTTTGGAAGCTCATCAAGAAAAGGGAGAAGAAGAAGGTAATGATGCTGACCTGGAACGAGCCATTAAGCTTAGCTTAGATCCGGCCTTTCTGCCACAAGGTCGGGCACCTGTTGGAGGAGTGACGATCAGGGATCCAGTGTCAGAAGCAACTCCCAAACTGCATGAAGTAGTGGGAAAGGGAAAGGCCGTTGTAACTGAAGAACAAGTAGCTCATTCCCTGATCGATCTGTCAAAGAAGAAAAGAACTACTGATCAGTTTATCCTTGTTAGGCGTGATCAAACTCCTCCTGATTCGACAACTGGACCCTCTTCTCAACCCGATGATGACACATCAGAGAAAGTGATCCATGAATCTTCATCAACGTCTGATTCAGAAAGAACTGAAAGTGAAACAGAAGCCGCTGCTCCTAAAGGTGACAAAGATCAAGATGAAGTAGACACGTCTACAGTAACATCAGGAGTAAGCATTCCTGTCTCAGACCCTGAAAAAGCACATGAGGCTCTGGCTGGACCAGACCCTGAGCCCATGAAAGAAGACCAGACTGGATCAGACTCTGGAAAATTACATGTGTCTCTTGCTGGACCAAACCCTGAGCACATGGATGATGAATTCCTCGCTACAGCCTACCCAAAGGTTCATGAAAACCTGAAGCTCATAACAGACAAACGTGTCATCGATGATAAACCAGAAAGTCATTCTGGTTCTATGTCTTCCATGAAAAATCTCGATGACACGTTTAACTTTGGGGATCAATTTCTTCATGACAAACCAACCGAAGATGATCAGGAGAAATCTAAAGTCAGAGAGGAGTCTGATTCCACCATACCTGATTCAAGTCATCAGACAGTAACTTCAACTCCTCCAGTGATTGCTCCCTTCACAGAGGTCTCATCTTCTAAGCCGTCATTACTGGTCACTCCTCCACCAATCAACACGGAAGCTACAACAATCACCACATCTCTCCCTGAAATCACTCCATTCATCGCCCTTCAGTTAAGAGTGGCAAGATTGGAAGTCCGGGGAAATTTTGTTGGTTTGGCTGTCGAAACCCCTGCGAGGGGGAAAGGGATGTCGGGTATTGTCTTAACAACCCGAAAAGGGTGCGTTCTGGTTGGGGTTTAACAGCCTCGGGGTCTGCGTTTGGGGAGAACACCACGGTTCGTTAGGCTGAGAACAATCCCCGCGGTGCGTATGGGTATCGGTAACAGCCGGTGAAGAGAATTGGTTTGGTTTATCTGAAATTGATCAAATACATATATCTAAAATTATATGAAATATAAAAATATTTAACGAGAAGTATATAAATATAAACAGTAGAAAAAATGGTTGGATTAAAAATGTGTTAAATAAATGTATTATACATTAAATCGTTCCTTATTTTGATTCATCGTAAAAATATATATTATATGTATATATTTATTTGAAACGCGCGAGTTGTCTTGAAAAGTGAAATAACATTAGATTTTATACATCTGGAAAAAAACGTTATATAAACGGAAAGGTCATGACAAAAATTTATACATGTTTATATATTTTCAACAAAAACTATATTGTTTTAGAACCGATAAAAAGATGACTAAGTTTACATATTTAAGATATAATAAATGGATAATATAACAATAACTAATAAACATCGAAAACAATATACTTTACATGAATAACCATTTATAGACGCGACCTGTCGGGAAACAAATTATAAGTTTATAAAAAATATTATTTATATTTTATAAACTGTCAGCTAGAAGGTAACACCATAACTATTGTAAAAAGTTTACAAACTCGTGTGGTTTAATTTATAACTTAAAGACGTGTGTCTACAAGGACTTTTTAATAATTAAATCAGTTGTCGAAATAATTGGTTTAAATTATTTACTCACACATTTTATATAATACTTGCAAAGTATTATATACGTTACATTAATCCTTGAGTTGTCTGTTTTTATTATATAATTTTCGGTACGAGTTATACAATGGTTTATTTTTCATATGTAATATATATAGAATATATTACACCCTGTTCGTATATTTTTAATTTATTTATTTAACCAACCACCAAACTATTACAACTTGAAAATCTAAATCTTTATCAACGTGTCGCGTTGATGTAATCATTCATCGGGAAACCCAAATTCATTATCCTAGGTTAGTGGGACTTAGCCGTTAAGATTAGTTGCAACTTCTTGATCGAGCTGCTTCGTCTTCCGTTCGTATTTGTGCATATTAGATGCCTATCCGCCAATCGTTCTACAACATCAAGGTGAGTTCATAGTCTCGCATTTCAATCTTTTCAATGTTTTATAAACCCGCGAGGGGAATACATGCTCGTTTACAAACTTGTATATTTTACTACAGTACAATTACCTTTCAATACTTTGTGAGTTCATAGCCCCCTTTTTACCACTTAATTGTTTTACAAACTCTACGGGGTGAATTACATTGCTTGTTTTACTATTGGACACAAGTGTTTTTCTAAGTGTTTTCAAGTGTTTTAAACTGTATGCTATCCAGATTTACATGCCATTAATATTATTGCCTAAGTTACCACATTGCCATTTAAGTCCCTACCATATCATGAACCGTCAATTGCTATTGTAGTGAGCGCGAGTGTTGTGGATAGATCTATCGGGACTGACAATCCCCACAAAGCTGGAATGTCTGGTCACAAGTTGACCATGTGCATTAACATTTGAGAATACTTTTAGGTTGATTGGCAAGCATCCTATACATTTGGGGCCACAAACAAGTTAAGGCTTCGAGGGTCAGAGCTAGTGCAATAATACAAAGTGTTGGACATGATGAATGTGTTTTCTCTGTCTACCTTTACCTATTTTGGACCAATGGAATACGAACAAATAGTCCCTGCAATTACTTGTTTTTGGACTACGGAATTATGTACTTAGCTCCCACCATTTCCTTCGATCTTGCGGACCACTTATAAATACTCTTGATTTACTGAATCACTACTTGGATTGCGGAATGAGGTGATTTCGGAATAACACTTTTAAATGTTGTAACGCACTTTTCTGTCGAAATATTTCTAAATATTTCAATACTGCTTTTTTATCTCTTAAACTGTATGAATCACCAACTTATTGTTTGACGTTCTAAGCAATGTATTTTCAGGTTACTATTTGCTACGAGGAGCATTGGGAGCATTCGAGTCGCGCGGATTATATATATTTTTGAAGCTTAATAACTTGAGTACTATTGACAAACGTTTTGACAATGCTTTCGTAATATCATATAAAAGAAACCTGTTGCAACTCTGATCTTTTATTAAATAGAATATGACTTTATTTAAAACGTCCATTTTAAGGTCGTTTTCCGTGACTTGTGTTTTGTGCCCTGAAGTAGCACCCCATTGTGGTATTCCGCTGCGTTGTTGAAATTTCGGGGGTGTTACATCCTTGCTCAACCAGTGCTTGACAGGAAAGACTTCTGGCAGTGACAAACCCAGACACCCAGTTCTGCAAATGCTGTGGGGAATCGTCACTCAAACTAATGTTGATCATGCAGAGCTGATATGGGAAGAGTTTACTCAAGGGATCCAGACATTTTTCTCACACAAAGCAAGTCACAACGCCAGTCTGAAGAACCCAAAGAAGAAAGTAACTCCTCTCCTCATTCCTTATGGACGGTTTTCCAAGGTGATAATATACTACTTGGCAAGCAATAACAACATCCATCGACGTCCTGGATCTGCTGTTCATCATACTGGAGATGATTATGTATTAGGAAATCTCAAGTTTGTCCCTAAAGGTGAGTCAGTTGAAGTGTTTGGAATGGCAATTCCCGATCCCCTGATAACTGAAGCCATTCAACAATCCTCGTATTATCCCAAATATCTGGAAATGGTTGCTAAGAATACAAAGAAAACCCCCCAAGAAAGTGCAAGCGTGCAATCTGCAACAAAGCGTGCTACACCCAAAAAGCCCACAACCACCACACCAGTCAAACAATCCAAGCCAGCTCCTCCTCCGACAAAGAAACCTTCCAAGCGTAAGCTTCCACAGAAAGTTAGAAAAGGAAAACCCTCTTTCCAACTTGTTGACGAAGATGATGAAGCTCAACAAGAATCTATTCCTCATGAAGAAGGTAATGATCCTGATCTCGAACGGGCTAAGAAGATGAGTTTGGAAGCACTTCAAGAACAAGATAGGAGAAGGTGATGATGCTGACTTGAACAGATGCTTATTAAGCTTAGTCCAGATCCACCTTTGCTGCCACAGAGGTCCGGCACCTGTAGAGGAATATCGTATCAGGGAACCGCAGTATCAGAAACAACTTCAAACTGCATGAAAGTGTAGGCCAGGGTATAGGCCGTTGTTAAACTGAATAACAAGTAGCTCACAGTTCCCTGAATCGATCTGTTCATCAAAGAAAAGAAACTACTGATCAGTTTATCCCTGAGACTTAGATCGGGAACAAACTCTCGATTCGACAACTGGACCCTCTGTCTCGACCCGATGATGAATACATCAGAGAGGTAACCATGAATCTTCATCCACGTCGATTCAGAACGAACAGAAAAGTGATACAGAAACCGCTGCTCCTAAAGATGACAAAGATCAAGGTGAAGTAGACTCGTCTACCGTAACATCAGGAGTAAGCATTCCTGTATCAGACCCTGTAAAGGCGCATGAGGCTTTGGCTGGACCAGACCCTGAGCCCATGAAAGAAGACCAGACTGGATCAGACTCTGGAAAATTACATGTGTCTCTTGCTGGACCAAACCCTGAGCACATGGATGATGAATTCCTCGCCACAGCCTACCCAAAGGTTCATGAAAACCTGAAGCTCATAACAGACGAACGTGTCATCGATGATAAACCAGAAAGTCATTCTAGTTCTATGTCTTCCATGAAAAATCTCGATGACACTTTTAACTTTGGGGATCAATTTCTTCATGACAAACCAACCGAAGATGATTAGGAGAAATCTAAAGTTAGAGAGGAGTCTAATTCCACCATACCTGATCCAAGTCATCAGACAGTAACGTCAACTCCTCCAGTGATTGCTCCCTTCACAGATGTCTCATCTTCTAAGCCGTCATTACTGGTCACTCCTCCACCAATCAACACGGAAGCTACAACAATCACCACATCTCTCCCTGAAATCACTCCATTCATCGCCCTTCAGCTAAGAGTGGCAAGATTGGAGCAAGAGATGTCTGAAGTGAAGAAGACTGATCACTCTGCTGATGTTTTGGCTTCAATTAGATCCCAAGTTCCTACGGCTGTTGATAAATATCTAGGAACAAAACTTGATGATGCTCTCCTTAAGGTTCTTGAACGACACACTGCAGATTTAATCGAGAAATACTCTGTGCTGCCTGGCCCAGAGTCTATCCAGAATCAAGAATCTGAAAAGAGTCCGAAGGAGATTATCAGAATCAAAAAGGAACAAGGTGAGGAGAAACAAGATTCAACTTACTCCATCAGGTCAACTGATAAAGTTGATCTTGAAGAATTTGATCTAAAGAGTGCTCTCTTCAAGCACATGAATAAGATCAAGTCTGCAAACAGAAATACTGCCAACTACCATCTATACCATGCACTTATGGAAGCTTTGATAGCAGATGAAGATGCCATGGATAAGGAAGTTGCAGACAAGGTTAAAGATCACAAGAGAAAGCATGATAGTGATGATGATGAAGACGATGATGATGATGAAGGCCCTTCAGCTGGATCAAACCAGGGTAAGTCAGCAAAGAGGAGAAGACACGATTCAGGTGCTTCTGGTTCAGCTCAACCTCCTACAAAAGATGATGAGCAAAGTTCGAAGAAACCACGGGAGTCTGATGCATCTGCTTCCAAACAACATCCAGCTCTTACCTCAACTAGATGGCAGATCACTGACACAAGAGATGTTGTTATTGACTCTTCAATGCCCAGATCTGATACTAAATCAGAACATTCTGAACAATCCTCAAATGACATTCCAATGCAGGATGAAAGGCACGTCTTAGATATGGAGGACACCGATAATGCTCACATTCCTAAGGTGTCGACCACTAAGTGGTTTAAGCCAATTCCAGAAGGCGAGAGATCTACTACACCAGAACCAGAATGGACCATTCCCCCGAATGACTTCCCGGAACCAAAGAATAACTGGGCAAACACATACGCCACAACGTATAAAGTTCCTGCGGAAAACAAGCTTAAAAGGAAGACGTATGATATTGGGTCATTCATCAAATGGTTCTACAGACGAACAGGAAAGAAGAAGCTCTGCAAAGCTGACTTAAAAGGTCCAGCTTTCAACCTTGTTAAAGCCTTTCATAAGAACAACATCTTTCTTCAATATCAGAAGGATGAATGCCATAAGCTGCTAACAAATAAGGTTGATATGAGTAATCCTGAGGGTCATCAAATTCTGCAAAATATATATGAACCACTGCCCTTAGGAGGACCACCAGGTCAGGTAACAAGGAGCAAAAAATTGCCTTATCTATATCCAAGCTCAAAGCCGCTCATTACCTAGACTTTGGCCTTGAAGAATTAGTTCCATCATTGTGGGTTGAGAGTAAACGCGAATATGACATCAGTACGGTCTATGGCATCACTCACTGGTGGTTTAGGAGGAAGGTATTCTATATCAACAAACACAGTGAGTCCTCTGATCGTGAAGCAGTCAGATTGCAGATGCGAATTCTCAGTGTGATCAGTGTCA
>BQNB010024854.1:0-31836 GCA_026074375.1 Tanacetum coccineum
AGATCCCAACAAACACTGTCGAAATCATCTCAAATTGTAAACCAATTATACGCATTCATATCCTAAATGAGACAAAACATTCAAAAAGCAGTCCCAAACAGGGGACTTTCCGAAATTAATTTCTAATAAATTAATTTCAGACGGGTTTTCTATAGGATGATTAAAATCAGACGGGGATTTTCCAAAATTAATCACTAAAATCCTAAAACATTCCTAAAGGGTTCAATAAAATAAATACCTAAACGCATATCCATTTATATCAAATCCTAATATCGAAATGCATATACAATTTAAATTCTATTATAATGAAAAAAAACATACATTTATATCAGAATAAGCTGTTGTTAAACAGCTTATCAGTGTAAAACGCAAATCCAAACACTCCTTGACACTGTAAAACGCACATCCAAACACTCCTTATGCTGCCAAAATGATGAAAATAAGCTGCATAAGCTGTTTAACAACAGCTTATCAGCATAAGCTGTTCTTAAACAGCTTATGCAGCTTATTCTCATCATTTTGGCAGCATAAGGAGTGTTTGGATATACGTTTTACAGTGTCAATCACAATAAACATTCCCCGACGACATGTCACCGGGGATACCAAAAGGATAAAAAAAAAGTTATAACATACTTTCGGCTAGGCTGTCTCGGCCGACTCGGCTGCTATGCTCGTCTCGGCTCGTCTCGGCTGACTCACTGCCCAAAAGAAGTAGAAGAATCATAATTTAGAGGGTTTAGAAAAGAATTATGGTTTAGAGGAGGAGGAGGTGGTGGCGATAATGTGCTAGTGTGCTCGTGTGAGTAGCGGTGGTGAGTGGTGGTGGGTTATGTGGTGAGTGATGGTGGTGGGTTCGGTGGTGGTGGTGCCGGAGGTGGTGATGGGTGAGAGATGGTGGTGCTGCTGTAAAAATCGTCAAGGGAGAGTTTTTTTCTTAGTTTTTCGTTTTGTGATGCTTCTGTATAACACAGATCTGTTTTTGGTACCAACTTTATCCCGGGCGACATTCCCGGGCGACATGTCGCCCGGGAAACCTACAACTTTGTCGTTTAGCGCAAAATGGCGCCATAACAAAAAAATTGGAGGGTCTTTTCAGCAAATATAAAAACGTTTCCCGGGCGACATGTCGCCCGGGAAAATATTTATCAAAATTATAATTTTTGATAAACCTTTTCCCGGGCGACATGTCGCCCGGGAAAACTATTATTAAAAATTATAATTTTTACCAAAAGTTTTCCGGGAAAAGGTTTATCAAAAAATTATAAAGTTTTATAAATCTATCAAAACTATAATTTTGAATAAAGTTTTATTTAAAATTATTTTTTATAAAATATATAATTATTATTTACAATTATTTTTTATAAAATATATAATCGGTTCGTTTCGGCCGGGTCGGTCCGGTTTCTCGGTTCGTTCCGGTCGGTTCGTATATAATTATTATTTAAAATTATTTTTTATAAAATATATAATTATTATTTACAATTATTTTTTATAAAATATATAATCGGTTCCCCGGTCGTTTCGGCGGGTCCGGTCCCGGTTCTCGGTCCGGTTCCTCGGTTCGTATATAATTATTATTTAAAATTATTTTTTATAAAATATATAATTATTATTTACAATTATTTTTTATAAAATATATAATCGGTTCGTTTCGGCCGGGTCGGTCCGGTTTCTCTCGTTCGGTTCACGGTCGGTTCGTATCATAATTATTATTTATAATATATTTTTTATAAAATATATAATTATTATTTATAATTATTTTTTATAAAATAATATAAAATTTAAAATCGGTTCGTTTTCGGCCGGTCGGTCCGGTTATTCTCGGTTCGTTCCGTGGTTCGTATATAATTATTATTTAAAATTATTTTTTATAAAATATATAATTATTATTTACAATTATTTTTTATAAAATATATAATCGGTTCGTTTCGGCCGGGTCGGTCCGGTTTCTCGGTTCGTTCAACGGATGAGTCGATATGTTATTGTTATACATTAGACGTTCAACGGAAGACTGGATATGATGTCGTTGTACATTAGACGTTCAACGGATGACTCGGTGTGTTGTCGTTGTACATTAGACGTTCAACGTATGAGTCAATGTGTGATCGTTGTACATTAGACGTTCAACGGATGAGTCGATATGTTATTGTTGTACATTAGACGTTCAACGGATGACTGGATATGACGTCGTTGTACATTAGACGTTCAACGGATGACTCGGTGTGTTATCGTTGTGCATTAGACGTTCAACGTATGAGCCAATGTGTTATCGTTGTGCATTAGACGTTAAACGGATGAGTCAATGTGTTATCGTTGTACATTAGACGTTCAACGGATGACTCGGTGTGTTGTCGTTGTACATTAGACGTTCAGCGGATGAGTCAATGTGTTATCGTTGTGCATTAGACGTTCAACGTATGAGTCAACGTGTTATCGTTGTGCATTAGACGTTCAACGGATGAGTCAACGTGTTATCGTTGTACATTAGACGTTCAACGGATGACTCGGTGTGTTGTCGTTGTACATTAGACGTTCAGCGGATGAGTCAATGTGTTATCGTTGTGCATTAGACGTTCAACGTATGAGTCAATGTGTTATCGTTGTGCATTAGACGTTAAACGGATGAGTCAATGTGTTATCGTTGTACATTAGACGTTCAACGTATGAGTCAATGTGTTATCGTTGTACATTAGACGTTCAGCGGATGAGTCAATGTGTTATCGTTGTGCATTAGACGTTCAACGTATGAGTCAATGTGTTATCGTTGTACATTAAACGTTCAACGGATGAGTCGATATGTTATTGTTGTACATTAGACGTTCAACGTATGAGTCAATGTGTTATCGTTGTGCATTAGACGTCACGTATGACCAATGTTTTATCGTTGTGCATTAGACGTTTAAACGGATGAGTCAATAGTTATCGTTGTACATTAGACGTTCATAAAAGAAAAAAAGAACATAGTACTGAAACAAAAGATAATAAAAAAAAGGAACCGGAGACTCGTGTGTTTGTCGTTGTACATATGACGTTCAACGGATGAGTCAATGTGTTATCGTTGTACATTAGACGTTCAGCGGATGAGTCAATGTGTTATCGTTGTGCATTAGACGTTCAACGTATGAGTCAATGTGTTATCGTTGTACATTAAACGTTCAACGGATGAGTCGATATGTTATTGTTGTACATTAGACGTTCAACGTATGAGTCAATGTGTTATCGTTGTGCATTAGACGTTCAACGTATGAGCCAATGTGTTATCGTTGTGCATTAGACGTTAAACGGATGAGTCAATATGTTATCGTTGTACATTAGACGTTCAACGGATGACTCGGTGTGTTGTCGTTGTACATTAGACGTTCAACGTATGAGTCAATGTGTTATCGTTGTGCATTAGACGTTCAACGTATGAGTCAATGTGTTATCGTTGTGCATTAGACGTTCAACGTATGAGTCAATGTGTTATCGTTGTACATTAAACGTTCAACGGATGAGTCGATATGTTATTGTTGTACATTAGACGTTCAACGGATGAGTCAATGTGTTATCGTTGTACATTAGACGTTCAACGGATGACTCGGTGTGTTGTCGTTGTACATTAGACGTTCAACGTACGAGTCAATGTGTTATCGTTGTGCATTAGACGTTCAACGTATGAGTCAATGTGTTATCGTTGTACATTAAACGTTCAACGGATGAGTCGATATGTTATTGTTGTACATTAGACGTTCAACGTATGAGTCAATGTGTTATCGTTGTGCATTAGACGTTCAACGTATACACACGTATATAAGATGAAACAAATTAAAACGACAAATCACAACACACCAAAGCGTTCATTATATATATATATATATATATATGTATATATATATATGTATATATATATATATGTACGCCGCCAACAGTATGTGTCAAGAAGAAGGTGTGGATCAGCGATGGGTACTCTCTAGTAGCTGAGGTCTCCATCTGCACATACACACGTATATGTTATTGTTGTACATTAGACGTTCAACGGATGACTGGATATGATGTCGTTGTACATTAGACGTTCAACGGATGACTCGGTGTGTTGTCGTTGTACATTAGACGTTCAACGGATGACTCGGTGTGTTGTCGTTGTACATTAGACGTTCAACGTATGAGTCAATGTGTTATCGTTGTGCATTAGACGTTCAACGTATGAGTCAATGTGTTATCGTTGTACATTAGACGTTCAACGGATGAGTCAATGTGTTATCGTTGTACATTAGACGTTCAACGTATGAGTCAATGTTTTATCGTTGTACATTAGACGTTCAACGTATGAGTCAATGTGTTATCGTTGTACATTAGACGTTCAACGTATGAGTCAATGTGTTATCGTTGTACATTAGACGTTCAACGGATGACTCGGTGTGTTGTCGTTGTACATTAGACGTTCAACGTATGAGTCAATGTGTTATCGTTGTACATTAGACGTTCAACGGATGAGTCGATATGTTATTGTTGTACATTAGACGTTCAACGGATGACTGGATATGATGTCGTTGTACATTAGACGTTCAACGGATGACTCGGTGTGTTGTCGTTGTACATTAGACGTTCAACGTATGAGTCAATGTGTTATCGTTGTGCATTAGACGTTCAACGTATGAGTCAATGTGTTATCGTTGTACATTAGACGTTCAACGGATGAGTCAATGTGTTATCGTTGTACATTAGTTCCGTTCAAACGAATGATCAATGTGTCACGTTTGTACATTAGAACGTTCAACGTATGAGTCCAATTATGTTTATCGTTGGACATTAGACTCGTTCAACGTATGAGTCAATGTGTTATCTTGTACAGTTAACGTTCAACGATGAGTCGAATATTTTATTGTTTGTACATTAATGTTCAACGGATACTGGATATGATGTCGTTGTACATTAGACCCGTTTCAACGGATGACTCGGTGTGTTGTCGTTGTACATTAGACGTTCAACGTATGAAGTCCATGTGTTAATCGTTGTGCATTAGACCGTTCAACAATGAGTCAATGTGTTATCGTTGTACATTAGACGTCCAAAACGGATGAGTCAATTTGTGTTATCGTTGTACATTAACTTCAACGGAATGAGTCAATGTTTTTTAAATCGTTGTAACATTAGAGACGTTCAACGTATGATCAATGTGTTATCGATTTGTACTTAGACGTTCAAAACGGATGAGATCGATATGTTATTGTTGTACATTAGACTACAAAAGACGGATGACTGAATTAAGTCGTTGTACATTTACGTTCAAGACGGATGACTCGGTGTGGTTGTCTTGTACTTAGACTTCCAACGTATGAGTCAATGTGTTATTCGGTTGTGCATTAGACTTCAAACGACGAGTCCGATATGGAAATGGTTATACTCCCGCCAAATACTCCCGCCAAATTCTCCCTCCAAAAAACTTTTTTTTACCATAAAAGCAGATATTATCCTCACAATCACCCACAGATCACACACATTCTTACCATCACAACCACAAACATATCACACTGCTATTATGGTTGAAGATGGTGCCATAGAAGCTATTTTGCGTGTACTTGTGGATTTCCGAGATGTAGTTCTTCTGCAGAGTCTATAAACCCAAAACCCGTGTAAACTATACTATGCATGTCCACGATCAAAGTGAACAATCACGTTGCTTTTTTTCTTTGTGTACTATATAAATAATGTGTTAGTTTGTAAAAACTATTAGCTTTACTCTTTAACAGTCTCACGAAAACACTTTCGGATGTAATTTTTTTTATGGAAAGAGAACGAGTCCGTATACTGGTTGGTTCTCCTGGACTTCAACCCTCCAATTCATTCTCCAGATCTTCATCGACTCAATTTTAATTCCTCCAGGAGCTTCAACGACTCCAGTATTTATTCTCCAGGATCATCATCGACTGCTAATCATTCTCCAGGAGCTTTAGAAATGCAGAGTGCTCAACTGCAAAGCACTTTGCTGTTAAATAACGGTATTAACTTCGAGGCAATGTTAGAATGTATAAGGAATCCAGACAACACACAACTTAATACAGCTGCAGCTCCTTCAGCGAAGTTTACAATGAATGGGAAAACTTTGATTGGAGTAGTTTGTCATTGAATGTAATTCGAATCTTTAAGTTGTCTGTTTTTGGTAAGTCTCGTTATGATTATCATCTAATATGTTAAGTGTACTGTATTTGTAACTCACAGTATGATAATCGGTCTTATACCTCAGCTGTGTTACTACAAGTGGTATGTAATAAATATTTAACTAAATAAATTTTGTTTTTGTGTTTACTTGACGAATGTGCATCTTGAAAAAAAAGTATACGTTATAGTCCATGTTAATTATAGAAGGTAGTGCATATTCCTGACCAGAACCAAGAAAACGTAGTGCTTTTCTTAGATAGTTATAATTTATCAAATATATAATAATTATTTTATAAATAATAATATATAATTATAAAATCTTCTATAAACAATACTGATTTAAAAACCGTATATTTTTTTTATTAAAAGGTATCCCGGGCGACATGTCGCCCGGGAAAGATTTTATTAAAAAAATATACAGTTTTATATATATTAAAAACTGTGTAATTTATATATATTTTTATTAAAACGTATCTCCGGAGCGACATGTCGCCCGGTGAAAAGTTATTATTAAAAAATATATAAAGTTTTAAATTATCTTAAAACTGTGTAATTTATTATTAAAAATATCCCGAGGCGACAGTCGCCCGGAAAGTTTAAACACGTAATTAATACTAACACAACCCTTAAAAACATTCACGTGAATTATTTTTTTTAATAAAAACTTTCCCTCCCCGGGAAAGATGAGCGGGAAAAATTGCCGCCAAGATTTTCGTTGATTTTTTTGTCAAATTTTATACCAACTTATCCCGTCGACATGTCGCCCGGAAAACTTCTTCTTAGCGAAACTTTGACTAAAAAAGTCTATCAGACATTTGTGCCACGTCCGGACAACTTTTTGCGTTATAGTGGGTTTTCTCCGGGCGACTAAATGTCGCCCAGGGAAAACTTCGTCACATGTTTCTACTTTTTCTTGTAGTGATGGATAATAAACTAAGTGGATTACCTAGATAGCGTAAAAATATACGAGTAGTATAAACAATTGCTCAGAAAAAAAGTACATACATTTCTATTTTATTATAATCATAACATATATCTAATAATATAATAGTACACATAATCAAAAACAACAAAAGGCTCCGATCATTTTTATGATGCTTAAAAGTTCGGCGAATAAGGGCTCACATACTTAGGGCGTGTTTGTTTTTATCAAAAACGTCTTGAACCGCCACTGAAAATCTTGGAGTCCAATCGAAGCCGGTCGAGACCAAGATGTTCGTTTGGTTTTTTCCTGGTTGGATCAGAACGCGAAAGTGAACAAACCTCTTACCGATCAGAGGTGGTACGTAATTTTGGTCCTTAACACACCTCAAAAACAACCCCAAATTTTTCCAAGAATCATACCTCATAAATTTAGGAGAACAAGTTTGTTTTTGCTTAGGATAAAAAGATAGAACAAAGGAAAAAATATGATAGTAAAACTACCAAACAAAGATCTCAGTTATTTTTTCAAATATTGGTCACACAATCTTTAAAAATTTGAGCTAAACCCATACATAGATCTTTGATTTACAAGAAACAAAAATATCACCCAAACAATAACAACAACAAAACCATTACAAGAACCTGTAGTTGTAGGTTACAAAGTTGAGCAAGACCAAGTCATCAAAGATAAGAAAAACAGTCATTTGGTTTATAATAACTCGTGGGTTTCAAAGAGTGTTGGTGGCTGGTTTTGGTAAGAATATGTGGCTGCGTATTTTGTGTTGGAGTTTGTAGGTTAGTTGTGAAGTCAAAACTAGTAGTAGTATTATATATTAGGGTTAAATTTAGGGTGAATGTTGTGCTTTTTGTGGGCTTACACCAAATAAATAAGTAGTTTGTTATGGGCCTAAAAGAAACAAAGAGTATAAAACAGCATCACCTTAGGGTGTTGATCGGTTCGGTTAACTTGATTAAAAAAAATTTGTCAATCCAAAAATCGAACCGGACTAGAATTCAATCAAACCAAATCGAAAAACGAATTTGAATTCGGTTTGGTTTTCGGGTTGACCCGAATAACCAAAATTACATCATTTAATTGAAAAAAAAAAATATTTAGATACAAAATTATTTTAAGCATAAAAGTATTTTTTTTCTATTACGATAAAATTTTAATGGTATTTATATATATATAAATATATATTTATATAAATTTGGTTTTCGGTTCAGAGTGCGAAACCTATATCCAACCCGAAAACCGAATTAGTAGTTCGGTTCGGTTTTGGCATATTTGGTTCAGTTAGTTTATTTTGTCTGTGGATTAACGGATTCGATCATATCATTAACTGTATCTCACTACGTTTTTATAACATCGGAGATATTCATCTTTGAAAATAGATTAGTTTGTTTTTATTACGTGAATTTAGAATATGTACTAAAATATTTTACATAACGGTTTATTACCGTGGTATATTTACGATAAAAATATTTTGTTTCATGTTTATACAGGCTAGTGATTTATCGTATTGCTATTGTTTAATATATATTTCACAAAAACAGAAAATTAAAATCATTCGGCACATTAAAAACTACAATACAAATGACCATTATAACATACTTGTGCAGGAGTCAATCTCTATACTGTTGTTGCAGATCATTCATCTTATAACGACATCATTCTAGCTTTTTTTGTAAGTATGGGTAGTCAGATTGAGACCCAAAACATCTTAATGAAACAAACACACCCTTAGTAATTTTGGCACAGGGCCCCTAAAATTCACGGGACGGCCCTGACCACACTAAGTCACATCGTCTAATCATAAGGTACTTAGATGCAGTTGATTCTGAAGAAAAGTATGTTTCGTTTGTTGATGGTGACACTCTTCCTCAACAAAAGTTTGCTCACACTGTTCCTGCGATTGCTAAGTTACTTCAGCACTTGAAATTAATTGGCTGCTCTCAAGGCTTGTTGTGCATGCATGGTCATTTTGTTAACAACTCTGGAAGGAAGAATATGGCTGTTCTTTGGAATATGTCAATCAGAAAATCTGTTGGTGTTGTTGTGCCTGGTTTGTTTGACTCTCCATTTGTGGTTTCTCTTGGTTTCGGGGTTTGTCCTGTCAGTAATGACCCTATGATCATCAAGTTTACGTATGTTGATCCATATTTGCAATGGCAAAATAAGGTTAGCCTCCCTTGGCAAGTTCATGTATTTACGTTGAGCTCGGGGAGTTGGAAGAGTTTATCTAAAAACTTGCCATGTGGTACAATGACAATTAAACCTTATCAGGTCGTTATTGATAGATTTATTTATTGGGTTGCTTATGATGATCTAACTACTGACGGCGAAGGACAAGCCCAGTTAAATAGTTTTATTATTTCTTTTGATATGACTACCAAAGAATTTAAGGTGGTAGACCTTTTTGATACACTTAAGTCTTCTATATTAAGTATATCTAAGTTAGGAGAGTCACTTGCATTGGTTCAGCATGAAAGAATCAACGAGAAACATATTTGTGTAGTATGGATGATAGAAAATCTAGTTACAAAATCATTTACAAAACTTTTTTACTTTTAGCACGCACCATGCAATGACTAGGACACTTGGATTTCGGAAAAATGGCGAGCTTATAAGTGAATATAGAGCGAAAGAAGATATCATTCACGAAAGACAAGCTGGACTTGTTGCTTATGAACCTTGGTCAGAACTCATTAACGATCTTCTATTGTATGGAAGTATGTATTCGTTCTTTGTGAGCTCGTATGTGGAAACACTAGTTTTGTTGGATCAAGTTGATTGCAGCATTCTTGAAACTTTTAGTTGATGACAAACATATGACTTTCGTATCATGGTAGCTAAAGATTGTCTGTGTTAGTACAGGTCTACCTTGAAGGTAGGAAAAATCGTACCATTTTCTACATTTGTATTGCTTACTACTGCTTCTATGTTAAGGATTAGTTTGGTTCTATCGACACTGATGTAATACATGAGGTTTTCGCTGACTCTTCTTTCTTATAAATCAGACAAGTTTTTTTCTTTCTATAAATAGACATGAGGCATTTACAAAATGGGTTTGCTAATATATGACGACTATAAAGGAAAGTTCAAGGTGATTAAGTCGTAACACATATAATCAAAGTAATTTTTAGCTATAATTAATGTTTATTAAACGTATTTTTTTGATACAAAAATATAAAAATATCTCGTTTGTTGTTAGAATATAGTAGCAATTCTAAGTGGGTTAAATTGTAATTAGTCTGTGTATAGAGATTTAATTGTACTTAGTTAAATAGGGTTATGGTTTGACTCAAAGCAGTATTGCTTGTTGTGCAAGGCAGGCGAAGATTCTAATTCCATAGAGATTGTACCAATAAGAAAGCTTGATTTTGACACATGTGTAAAATTGTGCGATCCGATTAGTTAAAAAAAGACAAAATTGAATTCAATTTGGTCAAAATTACAAAATTTGGTGAAAGAATTTGATGAAAAAAACACTTAAAAAAATATATGTGTCAAATTTATGAAAACAAAAAACTTAAAAAATAGGAGGTAACTAATAACACTTTAGTTGTTAATTTTAAATAAATAATATAGAGTTAAATGTAAATTATAGTTTCTATATGTACTAGAAAGAACTTTTAAAAAAATAAACAAATAACCTCTTAGACTTTGTACCCCTAAACTTTATATTTTAAAAATATAACATATATGTTGTTTCAAAAATACAACACATATATTGTAACCTTTGCGGATTTTCCAGACTAATATGCTCTATTTAATCTCTGTTTTATAGACTTTTACAGTTTCTGTCAGAAGAGTTACCGTGTTAACGGTAGTCAATTCATAATATATTTAGTCAATGGTTCATTTATTTCTTACATTATCCATTTTAGGATGATTTAAGCTACAGTTGATAACTTACCCGGGAGAATTATCCTGCAAAGAGCTTAAAACGTCAAACAACGCGTCTCGACACGGCAAATTTCTGTCTATGCTAATTTAAAATATTTTGACTGTAAATATATTTCTTTGATAATTTTAAGATTTCCTAAACTTATTTTACACTTAAAATACGAGAAACTTTCGGGTCACGTTTATTCACAAACTAAGAACGTTAAGTATCCTGACAAAAGACAAAAAAAATCATATGGGATACCTCCTAGGATCCCAAAACCGATCGGACCCCCCTTGGAGACACACTACCAAGAATATTGGAGCATGTGGTCCTATATTTTGTCTATACCTCATTTCGAAAACACACACTACAACACCTAAAACACACACAAACAAAACACTCCTTTTTCCTCTCTTTTCTTTGCTCCGGTCGAACACACACACACACACACACACACATCTAAAAACCATTCATTTTTCTATTTTGTTCAAGAATATACAAGCTTAATACATTCACGTTTGATTCTAGTGGTCGTGTGGGTATAAAAACAACGTTTGGGTTGTTTGGATAAGCTCTAGTCATCTCTTAAAAACCCTCTTTTGTAAGTAATATTTTCTTCAAAATCTTTGTACTTTTGTGGATATTATGATGCATAAACAATAGTTGTACACTTAATTTTTCTAAAATCAAAAGCTAAAAATTCACAAAATCATTTTAAGGGGTGCGTTTGGTTCGAAAAGAAAAAAAAAGGAAAACATAGAAATTATCATTTTAATATTTTGGTTATGATGGTGAAATAACATTTTTGATCATAAAAGCTTTTAGCTTATTCAGCTTATTAATAAGCACATAAGTGCTTATTGTGGCTTATTTGGTTTCGGTAACAAAGGAGAACAAAAGAAAGGTGGTTTTGGTAATTTAAAACTTTCTTCCTATGTTTATAGCTTATTTTCGCAACTTATTTTGAGAACTAAAGGTACTTTGTAGTTTAACTGCTTATTAATAAGCTCGTTATAGCTTATTATTGGGCTTAGGAGGTCACGGCCCAATAAGCCAAGCCCGACTATGGCTTAGGCTTGGGCTCGTGAGCCTTGACTTATTTTTGTGGCTTTTTGGTTTGGCTTATTTTAATACTAAAGTGCTTATTCGCGTATCTTATAACTTATTGATTCTATTTTGGGCTTAATATGCTTTTGGAAGTGTTTGTTTGGGCTTATACATGCCATGACCCAACTAAGGCCCAATGGGCTTCGGCTTATTTTTTAGGGCTTTTGTTTCGGCTTATTTTCAACGTATTCATAATACTTATTTTTAGTCGAAAAGTGTTGGTTTAAGAGGTCGAACAGCTAGTTGTGGTTATTGGGTCGGTTAGCCCAGAATGAGCCCATTAAGCTCGCGGCTTATGGCTTATTTAGCTACACGGCTTATTTCGTTTACTTACAACTTTGCTTATTTGACTTTGGTATTTTTGCTATTGATATTATGGGATTTTTCGCTATTGGGGTAACTAGTAAACTTGTTATTGGGCCTATTATGGACTAAAGACTAAAACCAATGATTTTGGACTAACATTGGGCCTTAATGCTCAATAAGTGGTGTGTGTGTGTGTACCGAAATCAAGACAAAGAGCCCAAAGGGGACCAATATGATCCTCAAATCACAAGCTTTTAAGGTACAAGGTTGTTCCCTATTTGATGGAAGTTTGTCTACGCATATTTTTCAAAATTTTGGCACCCTATGCAAGTATATGTATGTGTATTCGGTTGGATCAAGGCACAAAAGGGGGACCAAAAATATTTTTCCTACTTTCTAGGATCACTAGTGCTCTTTGTGAATTAATTTCCAAGGCTTTGTATGCACATGTATAAGTATAAATTAAATACGAAGCACGTAAGTAACGAAACGAGTAACGGTATCACGAAAAATTACAAAATTTTAAATATTGCTTAAAACATAAAAATGCGGATATTGCCAAAATACTACAACGTTTGGTGTCACGGTTCGCTTTCGGAGACGATTCTTAGATAACAACGAAACAACTTCCCGGTTAAACGGTAAAGCTAAACGAAACATTTAAAAATTCAAATTACTACACGGAAATGGCTAACTTATTAAACGGAAATTCTCGGGTTGTCACAGTCTTCAAGTTTAATTTTCCAACCACGACACAACCAATGATACTAAAAACAGTAATACAAAACGTTGTCAAAACTCTTATGCATCAATTTCAAATGCACATTTCAAACATATATCTGAGTCGGACATAAATTTGCTAGGTAGTGACTGGGCGTCGTTGTACGTTGTTTGACCATCTTATTATCAGCTACTAACCATCTTTGTTTAAGCTGAGTTCTCGTAGCCTTATTTTCAAACTATTTTCCTTGGGGAAAAATGATACTCAAAACTATTTCAAACTGTTTTACTTTTGTGCTAAAACTAATTATAAGTTTTTGGACAATGCTATGTGCCTATGATTGCGTATGTAAATGATGTTGTATATGTTCATGCATGATATTGGGTACATAACTAAGAACTATTAAGCCGACCTGTGTAGCTCCAGCTGGTAGGCGATAGGTTCGGAGGACTATAAGCGCTTGGACAATTGTTGAATGGTCGGTATGACTTGATTGCTATGATATTCTATGACTACTATGATTGCTATTGGATTGCTATGTATACTGCTTGCACTCCGCTCTTATATTGCACTATTGTCCTACTCAAATTCTGACACATCAACTGGGTTTATACTCTAAACCTAGCTTACCAACTTTATGTTGATCTTTTCGAGTATCATTTTCAGGTGAAGCGGATGCTCATTGAGGTCAGGATAGGATGCCTTAGCAGACCTAAGAGAATCCCGTGAGGATCATTTCTTGAAGGACTCATTTTAGAACTTTGTTTTACAGTTATGTATTTTGGATCAATTGTAGACTTGTATTACCCCATGTGTGGGAGCTTGGCTTGTAATCCTTTAGACTATGTGTTGTGAATCGACAAGTCACGACACAAGTATCCACTTGTGATCGGAGGACGTTTGTGACACTTTCATCGGTATGCATTTTAGTTTTCTCTATAGTGACACCATGTGTTATGACGATCAATCCCTCCGTCACGCCTCGTGTTTCCGCCTTAGACGGGGTGTGACATCTATGCACAAGATTATTAATATCAAAATGAAAACACGAATTATCGTGTATATAAATAAATCAAACGATGTTGTACGTATACGAAGAACTCATGTTTTTCCTCTTTATGAGTTTAAATAAGAATATCCCGAAAAAAAATATTTTTACTATATGCGTTTAATAGAGACTCATTGTTATTACATTTTTTAAGTTTATCAATGCGTACACAGGTTTTAATATTAAATACGGCTAAATTATTATTAACACAACAATGTAATTGGCAAATATAAGGATTAACATTCTTTGTTTAATATTATAGGAAACATTTATTATAACTGTTACAATTGTTTAAATTAAGATAAACCCGCATTCACAATTGCTGAAATAATGGTAAACAAGATCTTCTATCTGCAAATACGAAAAATTAACAACACTTGTAAAATTAACATTTAATTAAAATTTAATGTCTAAACCACGTGCGTGCACGGGTATTAAAACTAGTGATGGGTAGACGCGATCAACTCTAACAAAGTGGCGTCGTGGTGGGGTTTCGGAGTCTATCCAAAGATCTTGTTAGCCTAGCTTATAGCATATCGAGACACGGTCGACCTTAACAAATTAGTAACAAAAGCTTGCTTTGATGTAGTTTTTTAAACAACTAATGGATAATTTGGAGACATAGAAACCGGATATGTTTTAATCTCAAACCTCTTCGTAAATACACTCTCGTTGAATGCTTTTTACAAAAAATTCTGGGATTTAATTAAAAGTGATGTCACTGTTTTCGTGCAAGAATTCCTCAGTACGAGTATCATGCCTAAGGGTTGCAACACTTCCTTCATCGCTCTTATCCCTAAGATTTCTAACCCCATGGTGGTAAGCGATTTTTATCCAATTAGCCTTATTGGTGCCCAATACAAAATCATCGCAAAAATATTGGCGAATCATTTAGCTTAAGTTATTGATTCGATCATTAGCCGTGAGAAAACCGTGTTCATTAAACATCGACAGATCTTGGATGACCCTCTGATGGTAAACGAAGTCATTAAATGGTGTAACCAAAAAAAGGATAAGCTCATGATTTTCAAAATTGACTTCGAAAAAGCTTTTGATTCCGTCTCCTAGGATTACTTATTCAAGGTTATGCACTTTATGGGCTTTAGCGACAAATGGATTTCATGGATTAATGGTTGTCTATGTTCTGCCACTGCTTTAATTATGGTTAATAGGAGCCCTACTCGTGAGTATCAAATCAACTGTGACCTCCGACAAGGAGACCCTCTATCTCCTTTTCTTTTTATCATTGCTATGGAAGGGCTCCATGTTTCCATTGAGGATGCTATCTCTGCAGGTCTCTATACGGGTATAACGGTTAATACCTTGACTCTATCTCACTTTTTCTTTGCAGATGATGCATTGTTTATAGGAGAATGGTCGCGAGCTAACATAAAGAACATGATATCCATCCTGGATTGCTTCCACAGAGTCTCTAGGCTTAAGATTAATTTCCATAAATCCAACCTAGTTGGGATTGGAATCCCCTTTGAAGAGGTTAAACTTTTCTCCTAGGTCACAGGCTGCAATGCTATTCATTCGTCCTTTACGTACCTAGGACTTCCAGTGGATTGTAACATGGCTATCTCTAAGAGTTGGGATCCTATGTTCTTTAAGTTCTCCAAGCGTTTATCTAAATGGAAGGCGTCGCTTCTCTCTATTGGTAGCGGAACCACCCTTCTTACTTCGGTATTGGGAGCTATTGGTACATATTACTTTTCCCTTTTTCCTATGCCTGCTCTTGTCAACAAAAAGCTCGAATCGCTCCGATCAAACTTTTTCTAGGGATGCAATGCTGATGGAAAAAAAATTCCTTAGATTTCTTGGAATTCAACTCTTGCTTCCAAAGATAAGGGGGGGGGGGGGCTCGGTATTGGCATCCTCTTCTCCCAAATCACGCTTTAAATTCAAAATTAAGAATGGCGGTTTTTTCACAACCCTCGTGCTCTTTGGGTTCTTGTGATAAAAGCTATTCATGGCGACCATGGAATCGATTATTCATTCTATAACCACGTTCGTGATCAAGGTGTTTGGGGTAGAATAGTGAAGTCTATTAATACTATGCGCGAAAAAGAGATTATCCCTCTTTCTTTTCTTCAAAAACAGGTTGGTAACGGCATGTCCACTAAATTCTGGCATGATATCTAGATAGGTGATTCTTCCTTAAAAACCCAATTTCCCCGCATTTATCGTCTTGCATTGAATCAAGACTGCATGGTTAGGGATTGCTGGAACAACGGCTGGGATTTATGTTGGTCTCGGCCGATTTTAAGAGGAACAATTCTTCATCAGCTAAGTGTCCTCTCTTCTACTTTGGACACTGTCTCGCTTTCAGATTCGGAGGATATATGAACCTGGTTGATAGGATCTCCTTCTTTTTCTGTCAAGTGTACTCGCGAACACGTTGACAAATCCTATCTTCCTGATGGTGGTTCAGAAACTAGATGAAATCGTTTTCTTCCAAAGAAGATAAACATTTTCATATGGAGAGCACTCCGGGATCGGTTGCCTACTAGATGGAATCTCAGCCGCAAAGGGATTGACTTGGACTCGCTTTCTTGCCCCATTTGTGATTCAAGCATTGAAACATTATACCATACTCTATGGTTTTGCTCTCTTGCTACATCTATTTGGCACAAAATCTTTGCTTGGCTGGATATCGATATCCCTTGCCCTTCACACATTCAGGATATATTTTCTTGGATTGGAAATATGCGTGTTTCGGCTTCCATAAAATCCATTCTGGAGGCAATCTGTGGCGTTGCTTTGTGGGCTTTGTGGCATTTTCGCAACGAGTTGATTTTCGGCTCCTCCCCTCCTAAACGTTGTATTTTATTTGATTCTATTGTTGATAGTTCGAAACGTTGTATTTTATTTGATTCTATTGTTGATAGTTCGTATAGATGGTATTCCTCTAGAAACAAGTTGTCTTCCATCTCATGGAACAACTGGATGCCAAATCCTTTACTGTTTTCCACTTTGTAATTTTTTCCTAGTTTCTTGCTAGCTCTAATAAATTTTCTGCCGTTCAAAAAAAAAACATCATGGTGCTATCATACACTTGGATTTTACATAAGAACAAGAAGTCAAACCTGTTGTGGTGGAGTGGATCTATGATCTTATCAATGCTTGTAGAAACTCTTTGTAATTTGTTCACCTAGCTATTTGCTAGTACAATATTAATCTTCTGCCGTTAAAAAAATGAGTAAAGATGTAATGTGATTTTGGTGGAGGCCCAAGTATTGAAGAACGGGCTGACTTGTTTTTAGAAGCTCAAGATCGTGTGAAGAAAAAGGTTTCAGTAAAACGCCCATAACTTTTGACCCGTAAGTCCGTTTCAAGCCCGTGACCACTCAAATCGATGTGAAAAATAAGGCGGACACAGTTGTAACCACCTTTTGGCTCGTTACGGATTTTTCAAAGCCCAAAACCCTCGTTTACTATGAGTTATTTACATTTTTCTGTTTTTTTATTTTTTTTGTTGGACTTGTTTTTGTTCTAGCTCACGGCCCATCTGTCTTTTTAGGCCCGTTTCAGTTTTGTGAGCTTATTTAAACAATCTGCTGTAACCCTAGCCAGGGAGTTATCAGTTTTAATAAAAATAAACCATTGACCGATGTTTGCCAAGAAGTTTTACCCTAATAATCGATATTCAATCGAATCAACGATTATTGGAAGAATTGTTTCTGGTATTCGTAGAATCAACAGATCTAATTTGTTATCTTGTTTTTTTTTCTTACTACATCAGTTTTTATAACAAGTCGATCTTTATAAGTTTATTCATTGTAAATGCTCTTTATCTTTGACTAGCAGGGTACCCGCGCAATGCGACGGCAGGTACCCTGTAACTAAATTTTGTGGCGAGCAAATATCGTTAATTTATACGTTTTTTCAAACAATAACTTAACAAAAGAATGACAATTTTTAATTAGAATAACTATAAACGATAACAATGCAAACTATTTCATATCCAAATAAACATAATGTTCGAATTAAAGAGAGTACAATAAGTAGCATCTTGATACATAAATAAAAGATAACCAAGTGTCTACGCCTAACAGCAACGGTTTATAGTTTTGAGAATTTCCGAGTGAGTCGATATTTGTATGAGTTATTCTTAGTCTAATATTGTTCGAATTAGGATAAATCATATCAAGCCCAAAGACAACTTAGTAAAATTTGACACTTAACAAAGTTTGAGCCCATAATAAACAAAACTAAGTGGATGTTTGGGATCGCTTATTTAAAATATATAATGTGTTGTAATAACAGATTATCAAATAAAATCATGTATGACAAAACGTGGTTTTTAAATATGATGTTTGGATTTGATTATGCTGTTTGATGTCGCAAATTTTTTTTCAATGTTTGCCAAATAAAATTATTAAATAGCTGGCTTGTGAAATTACCAAAAAGACATCATAATATTGTTAAATAAATTAAATTCATAGCTATATTTTTTAAACTTACTCTAATTTCTTTCACATAATTCAATGGGCCTTTAAAAAGAAGAAGATTAATGTTAAACCAGTGTTGGGCCCGACTTGTTTTAGGGTTCCATATAACACATACTGTATGTCTTTTTATTTTTCAAAGCATCACTCATGACCCAGACAACTTTTTTTTACTATGAATCCTTGCAAAAGCTATTATACAAGAAATCATCCATCAAATCACAAACGATTTTAAGGTGAAAGTAGGGTAAACGAGTAATTTCGTTATAATAAGTAAATCACGTTTGAAAAAAAGCAGGTCTCGAGCTCCATTTCAAAAACTGTGTTTCGGTCGTATCATAACGCAAAAGTTTGATTTTTAGATCTTGTTATCCAAACACTTGGTACATGATTGTCATGTTTTCAGATCGTGATAATCAGATAATCCGGCTAAAAAGCACTGCCAAACACCCCCTAAGTACCTTTTTCTTCTTTCTGATAAGCACGGCTACACGTAGGTTCAAAGATTTGGCACAAAGATCTTGAAAACCAAGGTCTCAGGTAGGTTTACTTTTGTGTTCTTGTATTTTGATTTGCGTGTCTTTGAAAAGAGAAGATCAACTTGTCATAGATCTATGAAGGTTCGAATGTATAGATCTATAACTGATCTATTGTCTTAAAATAGCTATAGAAACCTGAGATCTTGTTAATCTTCTGTTGTTCGAGTCTTGATCGAGTGTTGTGGAGTGAATGAGAGGGTTTTTTTTTGTCTAATATGTGTCTGTGTGTTATTTATGTTTTTCATTTTATAACCTGAATGGACTGTTATAATTAATATGCTATATAAATGATAGATGTTACAAGTTTGACTGAATTAAAGAGGGTGTTAAATTGTTTGGCAGAATTTTATTAGTTGCATAAAAAGATTGTATAACGTGCATAAGGATTTGCACTACTTAATTTTTCAACATTTTCAAAAATGAGTTGAAATGCTTTATAATGTAGTATAGATATATATAATGCAATGTTAAAATGGGTTACGAAATGGGCTGTTGTTACAAAACATTTACATTGGCTGTTACAAATTTACATTTAATTTCCAAAATGTGTAAATGAGCGTTTTTAGGCTGTTACAACTTTAAATTTAAATTTCTTAAATGTTGAAATAAGTGTGACCATGCATAGAAACAATATTGATTGAATTCTTAAGACTTCTTTTTATAGTAATCTTTTTTACTTAAAATTTTAAGTACTTCTAATTTTAGAAATTGGCTAAATGCTTTATAAAGTAGTAGAGATTATAAACGAGTCACGGCTACAAAATACACCCAAGCGATCCTCCTCTCTCCGGCCACCCTCCTAACCGGCGGCTTCGCAAGAGTACCGGTTCCAAAGTTCCACTTCAAAAATGTTATATAGCATCCGTTTCGAGCTGTTGTTCCTCTCCCGATGGCATGTTCTTACGCGTTACTCACCCGTCCGCCACTAGAAATGTGGCTAGCCAGTTAATAGAAGATTATAAGTACAATAAGTGGCAGAAAGACGAAAATATGACCGACGGTGATTATGTTCATAAATACTTTTAGAATTTGAGATATAAATTGAAGAGAAAAAAGGTACTCACACGTATTATTTGAAAAGTATGAGTACAAGAAGCTAAGTGGTGGAAACCAATGTTTTAAGAACCGGTTTTTTAATTGACCCGGTTGAGTCACCGGGTCACGGTTCAATCGGTTTAACTGACGGTCCAACCGGTTCAACCAGCCGGATTAACCACACGAGCAAAAGTGAGTAAGTTAATAATTGTTTTTGAAATTGGAATTTAAAGGGGGATAAAAAGAAAAGTGTATGATTTTATTGAGCCGGTTTAAAAAAATGTAAGTGTACGTTTTTCATATTAATGACCTAATTGTGCAAGAATTATAATTAATGCATTTGTAATTTAACAGTACGTAACACTAACAGCAGCCTCTTCATCACCACACTACAACATAATGTTAACTTAGGGTCGACATTTTCGACCCTAAGACACAAAGGGTGTCGTCCCTTAGTGTCTTGGGACGACAATGTCGACCCAAGAACATCGTCCCAACCATCTCGTCTCTAAATTCTATGGGACGACTTTTTTCTTTGTGCTTTGGGACGACAGTGGGACCCACGCTACTTTATGAGAAAAGTTTGACTTAGCTTAGGGACGACATATTCATTTATACTATGGGACGACATTGTCGTCCCAAGATGATTATAATAATTTTAATTTATAAATTTATAAATTATTTATATATTAATTATATAAAAAGAAAATACACGTGGGTATTCCACTCAACCTTGGGACGACATATTACTTATTCTTAGGGTCGACATTGTCGTCCCTAAGACTCAACCTTAGGGACGACATATTACTTTATACTTAGGGTCGACATTGTCGTCCCTAAGGTATATAAAGTAAATATATAAACCTGGGAATGGGCATGCTTTGGGACGACACACTTTAACTTTGGGACGACATTTGTGTATACTTTGGGACGACAATGTCGTCCCTAAGGTGTACCTGGGCAAAA
Organism: Tanacetum coccineum; assembly: GCA_026074375.1. Lineage (NCBI taxonomy): Eukaryota > Viridiplantae > Streptophyta > Magnoliopsida > Asterales > Asteraceae > Tanacetum > Tanacetum coccineum. The sequence continues at coordinate 21,129 of BQNB010024854.1, forward strand.
AAAAAATGCAGGTTTCCAGGTTTTCCAGATTTTTTCCGGAATTATTTCCGGAAAAAATCTACATTTTAAAATCCAGAATTCGGCAAATCCACAATACTATAAAATAACAAATCACTAAACATTACATTACCGCAAATCCACGATACGATATATTACCATAATACGATAACAAGTCTTAAAGTTATTACAAATCCATAATACGATAACAAGTCTTAAAGTTATTACAAATCTCAAAATACATGTCCAAGTTTCACAAATAGTCATCATCACAAACTTAACATGTCTAAAATTTATTACACAAACTAAGATCATTCCTCATTACCATCCGTACCTTCCTCCTCCTCCTCATTCTCCTCCGAATAGTCACCATCATTCGTACCTTCGTTGCCCTCCTCCTCTTCCTCCTCCTCCCCTGATGCGCCCTCGTCATTGTTTGCAAGACTATTATCTCGAGCCAATTCGTCCAAGGTCCGCGAATCGGTCATATGAGGATTCATAACAAGGTTGTAGAAGGAACGTTGGGCTGGATCATTAGAGCTAGAGGCGATACCCTGGGTGGAGTTGTAAACGGGATGGTAACAGTTGTTGAAGGTGTTATTGTTGACGGGAGGTATAGGAAATGGCTCGTTGTAGGAAGGTTGAGGAAATGAGCCGGGGTAGGGAGGTTGAGGAAATGGGCCGGGGTAAGGAGGTTGGAGAGGTCGGAGAGGTTGATTAGTGGGAAAGGGAGGCTGGAGTAAGTGAGCCCACTCAGGGGCGTGGGGCATACTAGGACCGGGTGGAGGTGGTGGTACAAGATTAAAATCATGAGGGCTAAATGGGCGAGCATAGTTTGGTGAGTTGTAATGGCCAAAAAACGTACCTAGGGTTCCATAGAGCGTCTGAGTATTTTGGTACGCTGCAGTAGACCATTGGCTCGACGCGTCAGCCTTTAAAGAAGCCAAATACGCTCGTTGTTGAGCCTCCTCAACTTGCTTTCTTAGCAACTCATTTTCTTGCTCTTTTTGTCTCAGTATCTGAGTCATTTCATCCCGAGTCAGAACATCTGCAAATACCTTATTTGGGTGCTTGCGCGAAGTTGAGCCACTGCCCGGTAGCTTCCTGCCCATGCCCGACATGTTCTGTCGATTCTCACTAGGAACGACTTGATCCAAGATTTGTTGATCGGTCATGAACGGGATGACTCCGCCTCTAACCTGATCTTGCATGGCCTTCATTTGCAACTGAGAAAGAAAAATAGAAAAAGAAAGAAAAAAGGTTAAAAAGAAATAAAATAAGTTATTAAAGAATGTAACGAGTTAAATTACTTACGTATCTCTGCTTGTTTTCTTTGGATTTCCATCGGCCAGACTTTGGTTCTGAGTGCGTCTTCCTCCACGTCTCAATTAGGTCCTCGTAATGCCCGTGCTCGACTTTCTATACAATATCAAGTAAATTAATAACGAGCTATAAACAAACAATATAAACACCTGTAACATATCACAAAAATTATAAAGAGTCTTACATATTCGTTCCTCCCTTGGGCAAATGATTTTTTTCCTTGATGGGTTGGTATGGTGTTCTTCGCGCGGTTAGCAGCATTCACCGCGCTTCTCGCCACCTGATCCGGATGGGAAAACCAGTCAACCAGCTCGTTCCACTCCTCTTGGGTTCTGCCTTCCCACACACTCGGCGGCCGAGCAAATTAACAGCCAAAATGGAGCAAAAATCGTCTTGGTGTGTGTTTTTTTTTTTTTTTGTTAAGACTGAGAAGAAGAAGATGTATAGGGTCAGGGTTTTTTTTTATGGGTCGACATACCCGTTCTGTTTTTTTTTTTTTTGGGTCGACAGTCTTGTCGGACCCTAACATGTTTATTATATAATCTTTTATAACACATTTTGGGACGACATACCTTTCTTGTTTTGGGTCGACATTGTCGACCCAAATAGTTAATCTTTTATAACATTTTTTGGGACGACATGTCTTTCATGTTTTGGGTCGACATTGTCGACCCAAATCGTTGAAAATAAAAATTTTATTATGGCGGGGCGTTTAAACTTTTGCTGAAATTTTTGGTGCAAAAATTTGGTGCAAAAAATTTGGTGAAAATATAAGATGATATTTTATAAAATATATAATAACTTTTTTATAAATAAAAATATACCCATTTATAAAAAATATGAATTGGTGTTCGTTCGGCCGGATTGTCCGGATTCCCTCGTTTCGTAATATAATTATTATAAAAAAAGATATTTTAATAAAATATATATAACTTTTTTTAAAAAAAAATTATAACCTTTTATAAAAAATATAAATTGTTTCGGTTCGGCAGATTGGTCCGGTTCCTCGTTTCGTAATATAATTGATTATATAAAAATGAAATTTATAAAATATATAATAACTTTTTTATAAAAAAAATATAACCTTTTATAAAAAATATAAATTGGTTCGTTTCGGCCGGATTGGTCCGGTTCCTCGTTTCGTATATAATTATTATATAAAATGATATTTTATAAAATATATAATAACTTTTTTATAAAAAAAATATAACCTTTTATAAAAAATATAAATTGGTTCGTTTCGGCCGGATTGGTCCGGTTCCTCGTTTCGTATATAATTATTATATAAAATGATATTTTACTAAAAATATATAATATACTTTTTAAAAAAAAAATATAACCTTTTATAAAAAAATAAAATTTATGGTTTCGTTCGGCCCATTGGTCCGAATACCATCGTTTCGTATATAATTATTATAATAAAAAGGATATTTTATAAAATATTTAATAACTTTTTTATACAAAAAAATATAACCTTTAATAAAAAAATATAAATTGGATCGTTTCGGCCGAATGGTCCCGTTCCTCGTTTGTATGTTACTGTTATACGTTAGACGATCAACGGACGAGTCGATATGTAACGGAATAAACGTTAGAACGTTCAAACGAAAAAACGAGTCTGATATTTTGGTTAATACGATAGACTTTAACCGGACGAGACGATATGTTTAATGGTTATACGTTATACGTTCAATCGACGAGTCGATACGTTACGGTTAAGAACGTTACACGGTCAACGACGAGGTCTAAAATGTATGGATATACGTTAGACGATTATTATGATCAAAACGTACGAGACGAAATATGTTACGGTTATAACGTTATACGTTCAACGGACGAGTCGATATTTTTATGGTTATGACGTTAGACCTTCAATACGGACGAGTCGATATGTAATGGTTATACGTTAGGACGTTCAACGGACGTGTCGATATGTTATGGTAAAACGTTATACGTTCAAAAACGACGAGTCATATGTTACGGTTATAAACGTTAAAACGTTTTCAACACGACGAGTCGATATGTTACGGTTTATAACGTTATACGTACAACGGACGAGTCGATATGTATGTTTATACGTTAGACGATTCAATAACGGACTAGTCGATATAATGTACGGTTATACTTCATAACGTTCACGGACCGAGTCGATAGGTAATGGTTATACTTAAGACTGTTCAACGACGAAGACGAAATGTATATGGTTATAAACGTTTGAACCCCCGTTTACAATACGGACGAGTTCGATATGTGTTTATGGTTATACGTATAGACGTCAAAGGACAGTCGATATGTTATGGTTTATAAAAACGTTAGACGTTCAAACGGACAGTGATATGTTATGGTTAACGTTAGACTTCAGATCGGACGAGTCGATATGTTATGGTTATACGGTTAGACTTCAACGGACCGAGTCGATAAGTTACGGTATTACGATATAACGTTCAACTGACCGTAGAGTCGATATTTTCGGTTATACGTTAAAACGTCAAACGTACGAGTCGATATGTTATGGTTATACGTTAGACGTTCAAACGGCCGAGTCGATATGTTTCGGTAAACGTTAGACGATCAACGGACGAGTGAATAAGTTAATGGTTATACGTTAGACGTTCAAACGGACGAGTCGATATGTTTAGTGTTAAACGTAGATACGTTAACGGACAGTCGATAATGTTATGGTAATCGTCAGAAGATCACTTCTTACAACTGTCACATTATCATTACTACAACTACTATTACAACATTAGCGGTTCAACGTACACCAACCCAAAAACAATCCCCAAAAACTCCCTCCAACAACTCCTCCAAATACTCCCCTGGGGGCGCAAGCAGAGATCTTCTAGAGCGCCGGATAAAAACAGATAGTATCTTTATCCTCCCAAGCCAACACACACACAACAGCAACCCACTCTTATCACTCACAACCACCACCACATTCACCACACCTCGATCACTGTCACCAGATGGAGCGATCTAATCAAACTTGGTTGTAGCAAGTGTAAAAACGGAAATGTGGTGTTGCGAACATCATGCGAGATCACAGCTATGGAAACGATACTAAACTCAAGTCTAAATCAAAAGGTTAAAAAAAAAAAAAGAAAAATGAACTATCAAAGCATTACTATTATGTAATATAAAATATTAGCTGTCAAATGAACTTTTCTTATGATATCCTAACTACGTAACAGCCAGGAACTACAGAGAGAGGATGTGGCTACCTAATGTGGAGGATGTTCTCTGGACGTCAACAACTCAAAGTATTCTCCGGGAACTTCTTCACTCCAAGTCCATTCTCCAGGAACTCTCGACTACCAAGACATTCTCCACGATATGCACAGAATCCGAGAATGGCTGAGTGCTTTCAAATAGTAAAAGTTCTTGTCTGAAAGGATAAATGACACTAGAGGCAAGGATAAGTGAACTAGAGGGACAACTAAGATGGCAAGGCATCCCTAGAACCCACAACACTAAGAGTCCGCAGGAAATACTTACGAGTTCTACCAAGGGATAGAAACCTTAATATGGAGTAGATTTATTTTCATAAGATAATCATTTTAGCATTTGGAATTAGGAAAACTTAATAGCTTTAATGTTTGAAATGGGAAAACTTAGTATGCTTTAATTTTGAGTTTTTATCATTTATAATTACTTTGATATTATAATAATAAAACTATAATCGATTAGGAATCATTCCGTGTATTTTGATTATTTATTGTGGTTAAACTACATTTAGTTCAGTTAATTTTGAAGTAAATTTATCAAATTAGCAAACTAATAAATGATAAAATAAATAAATAAAAGAGTAATGTGCAAAAAAACATCCTGGGTATTTTTTTAGGACACTAAACATCCTGTGTTACATTATTATTGAAAAAAAAAATTAATTTTTTTTACAAAATCTTAAAAAAAAAATTCGCACTTTAGAAAAATCTTAATTTTTAATAACGAAAAATTTACGAACCACTTAATTATATGAACAATCTTAATTTTTTAACGAAAGTTTTACAAACAATCTTAATTTTAACGAAAAAAATTTAAAATTTTTTTTAAAATTTTAACGAACAAATCTTAATTATAACGACCAAATCTTAATTTTACAAAAAATTTAGTACTTTATGGTGACATTGTGTCGACCTTAATAGTCGACCCAAAGTTATTCTTATTGTATTAATAAATTTGTTAATATTTATAATATAAAAATCTAAATACATTTAAATGCCAAAAAAAATATAAAATTATACTTATTGTGTAGGGACGACAATGGACGACGCCTAAGTACTAAGAAAAATGACGTCCCAAGTTTCCCGCCCAAAATTTCTAAAGTTTCCCCAATCCCGCCAAAATTTATAAATAAATTAGAAATATATTAAAAATATATAAAGTTTTTTTAAATGTAAGAGTGTCGACAATGTCGCCCCTAAGTGTCGACCCTAAGGTAATTTTATAATATTTAAGTTCTTTTTTTAAATGCTAGTCACAATGTCGACCCTAAATGTCGTTCCCTAAAGATATTATATATATAAGTTATTTTTTAATTCTAGGGTCGACAATGTCAACCCTAAATGCGTCCCTAAGGCGCCCCGCCACGGTACAGACTTTTTGACTTGCATTTTTTGTTGAAAATAAGCGGGTCCCACGTGTGGTCTAAAAAGGGTCGACTAATGTCGACCCTAATATTTGGCCGTCAAAAAACCCTAAAACAACCCTTTTGTTGCAGTGAGTGCAATATATTCTAGTGAGACTTGTTATCCTTTAAATTCTTTAGAAGGCGTACATATTGCTGAAAATGACTTGAAAACATTATTAAGCTATATTTATATTTGATATGTATTGTTAAAAAAAAAAAATTGATATGTTAAAGGTATAGGATAACACAATTTACATTGCTACGTTAAAATATGAGAGCTTCTATAAATTATTAGTATGTCTTTCATTTAGGTGTATATTTTTTGTTTCACATGACTCTTGGTATAACAAAAAGAAGATACCAATGGAAGGTGCAAGAAAATATTTTTTTGGTCAAAAAACTCAGAAAGATTTATTTCACAACGATCAAAGCACGAAACAAATCTTAAACTTTCGTTTTGTCATGAACTAAAAATGAACAGTATAAAGGTATAAAACCTTCTGCATATAATTCTGATACTTGAATATTAATCATGTACATTACAAAAGGTTAAAGCTTGTCCTGAGAAATTGTCTGAGCAACTTGAAGTTAATCCTCGTACGCACAACTTTTTTTTCTTTTCTCGAAACTGTTTTTAGAAGAATCCGACGACGAAGAAGAAGATGATGAAGATGTTGTGGCTGTCATCGCGCGCTTTTTAGTCGTATATTTTTCGGGGTGCTTGTTATGTGACTCGATTAAATGAGGAAAGTTAAGCAAAGCATGAGAGCCTCGGTGCTTAAACGCTGCTCGATCATAAGCCATGGCTGCTTCTTCGGGTGTCTCGTACGTTCCTAGCCATAATCTCGCACCTTTCTTCTCAGGATTTCTCATTTCTGCCGTGAACTTCCCCCACGGGCGCCTTCTCACCCCTCTAAATTTCCTCTCAGGAAGTGAAGGTAACGCCGCCTTAGCGACAATATCCTTCACATCATCTAATTTATTACTGTTCTTAGCACGCGGTTGAGACTCGTTTTCCTCAGCAATCGGCACCACATTTCCAGTTGAGAAATTCCAGTTTAATGGGACCGTAAGATCACTCCCGGTGGCTGGAATATCGACTGTATTATCTGGAAACATTTGTTGAGTATGAATAGGATGGTTTAAATCATTAGAAGAACTACTGACAGAAAAAAAGTTGTCACAAGAGTAATTAGAGTCGGGAAATAAGTTGTTGCTATTTTCGTGAAACAGGCTAGAGATCTCGAACTCAATATTTGGCAAAGGCTCGATCAAGTCTTCCATTAAATACGAACTAATCAACCTGGAACTCGAGTCCGAGTAGTTTGCCAAAACGGAAGACTCTTCAGAAAGGGTTGGAAAATTCGTAGCATTTGTATTGATCTCCGGGAAATCGATGGGGTAACAGTCGTTATAGAAAGTTTCGGAATGATCATCGAGAAGAAAAGTACGAACGGATTCAAGTTGAGTAAAATCAAAATCTGTTCGTTGATCATACATTTGTAGTAATTTTTCTTTGCTTAAAGCTTCTTGTTGTGGAAGAGAAAAAAAATAGCATGGGTGAGGATACAACTTTTTAGCATATTTATAGGCAGAAAAAAGGGTAGGTTTAGTGTCGTTTCCTTATTATTATAAATTTTATAATATTTGCTTTACCATGAAATAATTCCTGGGATCGAATTTTTGTCTTTGACTTGTATACACTTTGGATTTGAGGTAAATTAATTTATCCCGTGTTTGAATAAAGAGGCTCAAAAAGATATATCGGGTGGCGGCCTTAGAGGGCTCGGTGCCATAATGTTGGGAGGGCGTCATGTCCACGTGAAACCCATATTAGTGGTGTTAGCACCCCGGTGCAAGTCCAAACCCAACGGTGTTTCATATATTTTTTGCACTCAAACACAACAAAACACAACTTATCTACTTTCAATCTTACAAAAAAATGTCTCAATATCCTAACGATGCGTATTTCAACACCATCGTCGGGATGTCGCAACCAAACTCGTCATCTTTGTCAAACCCTCTGACGCCTTCATCCGAAACTCAATATCATCACATTCTCAATTTCCCGGGTTCAGTAGCCAATACAATATGCCGACTTAGACGCCCGAACAACTATACCATCAACAACAAATATTTCAACACCAAATGCTTAACCAACCAATTCTGAAATCTACAACAAAACTCACGACAATACCATCAACAACCACAAACCTCATAACCACAACCACAATCACCAACCGAAACTGAGGCGCAAAAGACCAAAAGACGAGGAAAACAACCCGCAAAACTATCAAAAGACCTGAAACCCACAATCGAAAACGAACCCAAAACCGAAACGGGGTCGGTTTCTTTTCGTTGGTTACAATCCGAGAAAACGTTACTAGCCTCGTGTTACATTGCCGTTTCCAAGGATAACAAAATTGGAACTGCCTAAACCATCGTCCCTAGAAAAAACAAAATCTAAAACCACGTCGAGCACCTGGGGAAGTAATTCCTGGCAAACCAATTTTAGATGTTAGGCAAAATGAGTTTCGACTCAAATTGGAAGCCGGTCAATTGACGTATGAGGTAGCGAAAGAGAAAGACCGGATGCTAATAAAAAGTATATTTTGAATTGCGATTAGTCGTATTTAATTTTATTGTAATTATTTTCGTATTTTTTTCGTAATTTTCTTTTTTAGTATTATAGTTTTTATTTTAAGTTTATGAATGAAAAATTAATTTGTTTAAACAAATAGAAAATAAAATAAAAAATATGGGTTTTAAAGAGTTGGTGTTAATTGTTTTATGAGTGAGATGTTATCTATAACTTCCAATAAATGAGAGTTGAAAAAGACTCTCAATGCCTCTTAAAAATGAATCAAGATCCTCTCAAGTTATAGTCAAACATGATAGATCATGTTCACCAATCACAAATAAGATAAGCACATAAAACATTTTCTTTTAGTAAAAAATATGGGCCCACTTATTCATTAACTCTCATAATAAGACTAACATGATGAATCATGTTTGACCATAACTTGAGAGAATCTTGATCCCTTAAAAATAAAATACTAAAATTCTAGAGTGTCTAAAATAGTCATCTATAAGGGCACGTTTGGTAGAGAGAATTTCAGAGATTAGAATTGAAGCAGAGAATAGAAATTTAGAGAATAGAAATCAGTGGAGAATTTTATTTGATTCTACTGTTTGGTAACATCAGAGACTTAAACCTGAGAAATGCACAATTTTGTATTTGTTTTGATTTTTTTAACTATTTCGAATCGCGTTACTCGGGTTAAGAATTTTATTTGGGTTATTTGGGTCATGAGTCACCAAATATTTAAAATAGAGGTCCGGGTAAAAATGTTTTGACTAACTCGAGTTCGATTCGACTCGATTGGACAAAAAAAAAAATTTATATATATACGTATACGTTTAAATAATTTTTTTAATAAAATAAAGCGGTGCTACTTCATTAATTATAGGCCTAGATCCATTTTTACAATTGATAATATTTGTTTTTTCTAAACACAAATGGGAAAACCTATTCCATCCAAATGAGAGGAACAATATAACACACCAGCCCCACAACAATATATTTGCACCGAGGGTAGACATCGGATAGAAGGCGAGATTCAAATCTCCGAGCGCTTATTTTTCTATCCATTACGATCTCGTTTCTCGACATACCAAACAAGAGAAATGTTTTCATTTCCATTTCTTTGGGATTATTTCTCCCAACCAAACATGCCCTAACTTCCAATAAAGGAGAGTTGAAAAAGACTCTCAATGCCCCTTAAAAATAAAATACTAAAATTCTAGAGTGTCTAAAATAGTCATTATACTTTTATATTTTCAAACTAACATTATTTTTGGTATGTATTAAACATGATTAAGAAATTGTCAAAGCTTTCAAAAGAAGGAACTACAAATTCGGCCAAAAACCATCAAACTAATAAGCTAAAAGCTAATTAAGGAAATGAAGTAAATAACCAAAACTTATAGAAGAAGCTCCATATTATTTGGCTCACACCACCCAGTTTTCACCCCTTTATCAGCCATCATAATTCACCAACCCTTACCCAAGTTGTAACCCATCGCTTTCCTCAGCAATCATCACTCACGAACGTAATACGCTATCATCAATATTATTTAGCTACAAAAATTTGATTTTAAATGGATTCTAGGTATAGTAACCAACATATATATTACTGTTTTCGCTCTTTTACATTTTGACAGAATGACAGTTTTGCCCTTAGCTAATTAATTAAAGTCTTCTTTAAAGTTTGTAATAATAATTTTAAAGTCTTCTTTAAAGTTTGTAATAATAATTTTAAACAAGAGTAATATAGTAAACTTGATCAAACTTCTCTATCTATTTTTAGTAGTGTTTAATTTGGGACATTTCAAAAAGGAAACGTGGACAATAAAAATAAGACGGAGGGAGTAACTTATAAAGTGTAAAAAAGGTTTACGTTTTACATGTAGGTAAAGGGAATTTTTGTTACATTTACGAGGGTGTAAACCTAATTGTGACTTTTCAAATGACATGATGCGCATCATCTCATTTGAGTACTTGTATCTAGCTAGTTATAATCTTCCCTACACAGCCTTATATTGCGACCATGATATTGCAGTTTTTCCACTTTACTAGATATTGGATCCAAACTCTCATCTGCTTCATTTATGAACACAAACAGGCATGGCACGGTGGCCGGATAATGGTCCTAGGATCAACGTGAAAATACGTAGAGCTAGTCTTAGCTTTGGATA
>BQNB010024854.1:34176-60271 GCA_026074375.1 Tanacetum coccineum
TATTCGAGGAGAAGAAACCTTCAAAGGCGATTATTTTTGATGATGTTGTTTCCATATCTTTTTATTGGTGTAAGTCTAGATGTAAAGCATCGTTCAGTTGGGATGATTGGCTTAAAAACCCTTCTTTGATTTCTCTGTAATTCTAGCTCCTTGCTAGTTTCTTAATAAAATCCGCTGTTCAAAAAAAAAGGAAAAAAGACGAAAGGAGAAAATGTTTGTATCATTATACTTTAAAAATGTATATTTTCTAACGTTTGCTAAAAGCGAGATGTATATGACCAAATTTATGTGACAAAGATGCAAATTGTGAAATTTTGCAAATAAAAAATGTATTTTGAATTAGGGAAAGGATCCAGTAAGAATAAAAAATAAAATAAAAAAAATGAGAAATGTTTTTAACCACACATTTCAAATAGAGAAAGAAAATTTCAGGAAAAATGCATTTCAAATATGCGACTGCAGTTATTTCTCATTTTTCTAATTTTACTTTCATGTCTTATTTGATCCTTACTCTTTTGAAGTATACTCTAAAAGTATTTATTTATTCCCTCAGACCAAATTGAATGATTTGTTTTTCCTTGTTACTCTTACTCAGAATAACGTGTCTATATATCCAAGTATCTTTATATTATGCTTTTTTTTTCAAGATATTATCTGTACCCTTTTCTATAAATTTGTTCATGTAGTGCATGTGCAAAAAGAATTGTAGAAGGTTCAAAGCCATCTATTTGATTTGAAGTCAAGGCTCAATTGGAAAAATGACAAGCCCTAGTTGCATGGACTGATTAAGTGAGTGACATTTAACGGTCGCCACTTCTGACTATGACCCATCTGTCCTGTTTTATAATCAACATATTCTTTCAGCTGCTTTTCTTTCAGCTTTATTACATAATTTAATAATATAATCGTATGCATGCAAATTCGATCTTGGAGAGTTATGTTTGCCAACTTGTGATTGTCTTATATGCATGCAGACTAGAATTGAAACTTTTGCCATCGTGAATCAAGGTACCGAAGAAGGGTGGCTCAAGCTCTTAATATACTGAAGGGACCGTGACTAAAAAAAACCGGGTGCAAAAATATTCTGAAATGTAATACTCCGTATTAGTGCTTTGATTAAAACTTGAATTTACTTTTCATATATAAAAGAAGCAGGGATAATCACAAAAATACCCATTTTTTCAACCCCATTTCACAAAATACCCAATTATTTTCTCAAAAAGCCAAAATACCCATAAAAATCGTAATTTTTGACAATTTTGCGAATTTGAAAAAAAAATCTAATATTTTAGATTTTTTACTAAATATTGCAAATTTGCGATATTTCCTTAAAAAATCTAAAATTTTAGATTTTTTTCAATTTCGAAAATTTGCGAGATTTTTCAAAAATATCTAAAATTTTTGATTTTTTCTTAAAAAATCTAAAAATTTTGATTTTTTTCAAAATTCCGTGTAAGTCACCTGCAAACGCCACAAAGAGAACAATTTTTCACATAACTCAAATAAACTTAAACAAAGATCAATAATGCGGTTAATATAAAATATCAAGATAACTACCACCAAGAAACTTAATACTACTGACTAATAGCTTAAATGATAAATACGCTTATACACATAATTTCTGTAATCATACTAACCCTAACTGAAATTATACATCAAATAGTTTATTTATGCCAATCCACCAACATAAAATCATTCAACTAAAAATTTCACAAACCTGACTTTGTCCCACCATGTAAAATCATCATACAATCAAATCATATAGTAAAAAAAAAGCCCATTTAACATCAGCAAAAATATTACCTATAATATATCTCCAAGTCTGAGTACAGTTCTCCCATAAGTAAATCTTGATATGGTGAAAGAATTAGTAATTTCTTCTCCATTTATCTCGTAACATAAAAATGTGACCCGCAAAGTAACAATGTTATTTGGCTTCTTATACGTACTATGACTATTGAAATGAAACAGACCTTCGTTTGCAGGTGACTTACACATAATTTTGAAAAAAATCAAAATTTTTAGATATTTTTGAAAAATATCGCAAATTTTCGAAATTGAAAAAAAATCTAAAATTTTAGATTTTTTAAAGAAATATCGCAAATTTGCGATATTTCCTAAAAAAATCTAAAATTTAAAATTTATTTTTCAACTTCGCAAAATTGTCAAAAATTACGATTTTTATGGGTATTTTAGCTTTTTGAAAAATAATTGAGTATTTTGTGAAGTGGAGTTACAAAAATAGGTATTTTTGTGATTGTCCCAAAGAAGTAACTAAACAAGAAATATAAACATATACTATTCAGACCGAATGAATTTAAAAGCACGTAACTATTTTACAAAATTAACCCACGAAATAATTTTTTATTGGGGTCCCATAACACCACATGACCTCTAGCTCCATCATTGATTAAAGAATTTCATATGTCAATAAAGTTTTCGTATATTACTTTCTTTATCCGTTTCAAAATAGACTGTCACGTCACTATTTTAACTTATCGCAAATAAATATTAATAATTGAGCTACAAATGATAAAAAAAACAATAAGTAAAGACATATGATCGATTAACTGTGTAATATCTATATTTTGCTAAAAGTGTGTCAGTATCAAAATAACACTTAATCTAAAACGTAAGAAATTTGGATTCTATATTAAGATTTTATTTTTCTTGTATTTTGTCCTGCCAATTTGATGGCTTGGAATTTTAAATATAATTATCGACCGACTAAGAAGAGTGTCAGGTATATAACATTCATAACATCAAAAAAATTGTTACCACTTCAGGTTCATCTTAGCATTCTCATTTTTAATACTAACATATATATCAAAATAACATCTCACTCATAAAACAATTAACACCACCTCTTTAAAACCCATATTTTTTATTTTATTTTCTATTTGTTTAAACAAATTAATTTTTCATTCATAAACTTAAAATAAAGACTATAATACTAAAAAAGAAAATTACGAAAAAAATACGAAAATAATTACAATAAAATTAAATACGACTAATCGCAATTCGAATTATACTTTTTATTAGCATCCGGTCTTTCTCTTTCGCTACCTCATACGTCGATTGACCGGCTTCCAATTTGAGTCGAAACTCATTTTGCCTAACATCTAAAATTGGTTTGCCGGGAATTACTTCCCCAGGTGCTCGACGTGGTTTCAAATTTTGTTTTTTCTAGGGACGATGGTTTAGGCAGTTCCAATTTTGTTATCCTTGGAAACGGCAATGTAACACAAGGCTAGTAACGTTTTCTCGGATTGTAACCAACGAAAAGAAACCGACCCCGTTTTGGTTTTGGGTTCGTTTTCGATTGTGGGTTTCAGGTCTTTTGATAGTTTTGCGGGTTGTTTTCCTCGTCTTTTGGTCTTTTGCGCCTCAGTTTCGGTTGGTGATTGTGGTTGTGGTTATGAGGTTTGTGGTTGTTGATGGTATTGTAGTGAGTTTTGTTGTGGATTTCAGAATTGGTTGGTTAAGCATTTGGAGTTGTTGAAATATTTGTTGTTGATGGTATAGTTGTTTGGGCGTCTAAGTCGGCATATTGTATTGGCTACCGAACCCGGAAAATTGAGAATGTGATGATATTGAGTTTCGGATGAAGGCGTCAGAGGGTTTGACGAAGATGACATGTTTGGTAGTGACATCCCGACGATGGTGTTGAAATACGCATCGTTAGGATATTGAGACATTTTTTTGTAAGATTGAAAGTAGATAAGTTGTGTTTTGTTGTGTTTGAGTGCAAAAAATATACGAGTAAAAGAGGTATTTATATAGATGTGTTTATTTTATTTTATTTACCAAAATCCACAAGTAGCAGTTACTAGTCGTTGGGTGGCTTTTTGTGGTTTCAACGGACGTCTGTGGCTTAACGCTTACCCCAACACCGTTGGGTTTGGACTTGCACCGGGGTGCTAACACCACTAATATGGGTTTCACGTGGACATGACGCCCTCCCAACATTATGGCACCGATCCCTCTAAGGCCGCCACCCGATATATCTTTTTTAGCCTCTTTATTCAAACACGAGATAAATTAATTTACCTCAAATCCAAAGTGTATACAAGTCAAAGACAAAAATTCTATCCCAGGAATTATTTCATGGTAAAGCAAATATTATAAAATTTATAATAATAAGGAAACGACACTAAACCTACCCTTTTTTCTGCCTATAAATATGCTAAAAAGTTGTATCCTCACCCGTGCTATTTTTTTTCTCTTCCACAACAAGAAGCTTTAAGCAAAGAAAAATTACTACCAATGTATGATCAACAAACAGATTTTGATTTTACTCAACTTGAATCCGTTCGTACTTTTCTTCTCGATGATCATTCCGAAACTTTCTATAACGACTGTTACCCCATCGATTTCCCGGAGATCAATACAAATGCTACGAATTTTCCAACCCTTTCTGAAGAGTCTTCCGTTTTGGCAAACTACTCGGACTCGAGTTCCAGGTTGATTAGTTCGTATTTAATGGAAGACTTGATCGAGCCTTTGCCAAATATTGAATTCGAGATCTCTAGCCTGTTTCACGAAAATAGCAACAACTTATTTCCTGACTCTAATTACTCTTGTGACAACTTTTTTTCTGTCAGTAGTTCTTCTAATGATTTAAACCATCCTATTCATACTCTACAAATGTTTCCAGATAATACAGTCGATATTCCAGCCACCGGGAGTGATCTTACGGTCCCATTAAACTGGGATTTCTCAACTGGAAATGTGGTGCCGATTGCTGAGGAAAACGAGTCTCAACCGCGTGCTAAGAACAGTAATAAATAAGATATGTGAAGGATAATGTACGCTAAGGGCGGCGTTATTACGCTTCACTTCCTGAGAGGAAATTCAGAGGGGTGAGAAGGCGCCCGTGGGGGAAGTTCACAGCAGAGATGAGAAATCCTGAGAAGAAAGGCGCCAGATTATGGCTAGGAACGTACGAGACACCCGAAGAAGCAGCTATGGCTTATGATCGAGCAGCGTTTAAGCACCGAGGGTCTCATGCTTTGCTTAAAACTTTGTCTACCTCGATTTAAACGAGTTATCATCATAACAAGCACCACCGAAAAATATACGAACAAAAAGCGCGCGAAGGACAGCCACAACTTCTTCATCATCTTCTTCTTCGTCCGGGATTCTTCTAAAAACCAAGTTTCGAGAAAAGAAAAAAATGTTGTGCGGACGAGATTAACTATCAATTGCTCAGACAATTTCTCAGGACAAAGCTAACCTTTTGTAATGTACATGATTAATATTCAAGTATCAGAATTATATGCAGAAGGTTTTATACCTTTATACTGTTCATTTTTAGTTCATGACAAAACGAAAGTTTAAGATTTGTTTCGTGCTTTGATCGTTGTGAAATAAATCTTTCTGAGTTTTTTGACCAAAAAAATATTTTCTTGCACCTTCCATTGGTATCTTCTTTTTGTTATACCAAGAGTCATGTGAAACAAAAAATATACACCTAAATGAAAGACATACTAATAATTTATAGAAGCTCTCATATTTTAACGTAGCAATGTAAATTGTGTTATCCTATACCTTTAACATATCAAATATTTTTTTTTAACAATACATATCAAATATAAATATAGCTTAATAATGTTTTCAAGTCATTTTCAGCAATATGTACGCCTTCTAAAGAATTTAAAGGATAACAAGTCTCACTAGAATATATGCACTTGATTAAGTGTGAAGATAGACCACTCGAAATATGTTTGTGGGTGAATTGAAAGTTATGGTCTAAGTCGACTTTCGTGATTTTGTTGTGGAAAAAGCTTATTGTGGAAAAAGCTAAATTTGATATTTCAAAATGTGATGTTTTGGTTACGCTGGCTTATTATAGATTATGTTCCTAGCTTTAATAATATCCGCCATTCAAATTAGGGTCCCATAAACAATACGAGTTAAAAATTATTCGATCATTATCTAATTTCAATTTTAGTAAAAATCAATACATGATAGATCTTTGAACAGAAGATTGGATAATAAAATATACAGTTCCGGAAGTAAGTAACAGTCGCATTGTTTGTAAACTAGTCAATACACTTACACACCATTCTCAAAAGTGGTCCTTTAAAACAGCATAATGTATAAAAAATGTTGGTTTTTAGTTTAATCTACATAATTTAACAAAATTAAATTGAATATTGACCCAATAATGTTAAATTATTAAAATTTGCTAGCACGATGATGAAAGTCAGCGCAAAGAAGTTCTTAAATATAGTGCAGAAGAAAAACATATCAATTAAAGTAATGATTATATTTGTAAATTTCATTCATTTATGCATATTTCACCTAAAGATTTATATATAAAGTAAGTTAGACATAAAAAAAGAAATTAATTCTGAAACAAAAATGATAATGGAAGAAATAAATGTACGTTAAGTTGTTCATTGATTGCTTGAAGGCTGATCAGCCACACGGTCCGATGGCTTTACGGTAATTATGCATATGTGGCCGTGCTTCAAAATGTGAAGTTGGTCAGGTTCTAAATCTATTCCCTAGTTTTGCTAATTATCGCGACTCTAGTTGTCAGGGGCGGAGCTAGTAGGGGGACTAGTGGGTGCTGAGCCACCCCTAATGAGCCTATTTATTCATTAATTATTTATATTACAAGCCGTTTTTCTACTAGTTTTTTACATTGAGTCCCTCTTATTATTATAACTTTCTGCATTAAGCACGATCAGCCCCCCTTAACTGAAAATCCTGGCTCCGCCCCAGCTAGTTGTTAGCCACTTGTTTGACAAAGTTGTTAAAGCATATTGGTACTCAGATCGAATAAATGACGTATGCTCGAAAGATTTAAGTGTGTTGTGATTGCATTGCGGTTTTCTTCTGATAAAGTGAAAGATATATAACAAGTACCAAGATGAAGATGGACTTTCAAAAACTGTACTATTTGTTATTTCATCAGTACTTGATATATTTCTTCTTAAAGCTGATGATATTGTGCCACTGTTGATCAGTTTAGATCGGATACAGAATTGCATGCATACTTCTCAGCAAGCTTACTTTCTTTTTGTAAAGTCTAAAGTGGATCAGGCCTATGGATGCATGGATCGGAGCTGTTTGAATCAGACTTTCAGATACTATCTAGGACCAGTCTTTTTAGAGTTTCGGGCTTAAACAGGCTTATGGCCGGGCTCGGTACGTAGTCGGTACATGTCAAATATAATTCGGGCTTATCCAAAGCTAAGACTAGCTCTACGTATTTTCACGTTGATCCTAGGACCATTATCCGGCCACCGTGCCATGCCTGTTTGTGTTCATAAATGAAGCAGATGAGAGTTTGGATCCAATATCTAGTAAAGTGGAAAAACTACAATATCATGGTCGCAATATAAGGCTGTGTAGGGAAGATTATAACTAGCTAGATATAAGTACTCAAATGAGATGATGCGCATCATGTCATTTGAAAAGTCACAATTAGGTTTACACCCTCGTAAATGTAACAAAAATTCCCTTTACCTACATGTAAAACGTAAACCTTTTTTACACTCTATAAGTTACTCCCTCCGTCTTATTTTTATTGTCCACGTTTCCTTTTTGAAATGTCCCAAATTAAACACTACTAAAAATAGATAGAGAAGTTTGATCAAGTTTACTATATTACTCTTGTTTAAAATTATTATTACAAACTTTAAAGAAGACTTTAAAATTATTATTACAAACTTTAAAGAAGACTTTAATTAATTAGCTAATGGCAAAACTGTCATTCTGTCAAAAAATAAGAGAGCGAAAACAGTAATACACTACAACAAAATAATTGATTATGCACACTTATTTGAGCATATGTTCACACATTAACGTGTGTAAAATCTAAAAGTTCACACTTGACTTGTGTGTGTACAATATGGGTGTAGCAAATAATTTCACACACATAGATGTGAAGATTTTGAAACAATTTTTTCACACTTGAAAGTGTGATGATTTAAAAAAAATCACACTTTTAAGTGTTAGCTTTTAATTCTTCACACTTTTAAGTGTGAGGATTTTGAAACAATTTTTCCACTAACAAAAATTGCTTTTAGTAATTTGTCACTAATAATCGTCACTAAAGCTGTTTACTTGCCTGTAGTGACCACATGGTTTTGTCACTAATAGTCATAAAGCTGTATAATGACAAAAAAGTTAGGGTCGTCACTGTAGTCGTCACAAATTATACTAGTGACAGCATACCAAACTCGAAATGACACAAAAACAAAATTAAACTTGAAATAACTTCCATTTTCCTTGATGAAATCAATACAAGCACGTAGCTAATAATATCAATACAATATGACTAAATACGCATATTGACATGACACATACAAAAAAACTCCAGGCGTTTTTGACCAAAGCTACTTGACTTCAAAACGTGGCATCTAAACTGATCCTTGTTTAACGATCTCAACCATCTGAATTCAATAAAAACGTATTCAGATTTCCAAATAATAGTGATATGGTGCAACTTTATTTAACTAAACAAGTAAACATGGAAGCTTACTGTGATTACGTCAAGCATTAATGACTAATATTAGAAGTTGAGATCCGAGTGAGACCATCCAATCATAAGAACCTCACTAATACAAAAAGAAATAAGAACACGAAACAGATAATTGTTTTAACAAAAAAACATAAGAGATAATTACAACATCAACTTCTTAAAGAACCTCATGTCCGCATCCATTCATGATGCTCATTTCGAGGTAAGAGGTTCTTCGCAACTGCCTTTATTAGGCATGATACATCATGCGCGTAACTGACATATTACGATAAAGAAAAGAGATGTACAAGACGGAGTAATACAGCCATACGACCTTTGTTTTTAGCAGAGCACAACGCCAATAAATATGGAATGGAATATAAGAACCATATTTTGGTGTGTTTTACTTTGTCAAAGCCCTAAAACCAAAACAAAGTTAAGGAATAATTTTCTAATCTAAGAACAATAAATAAGAGAGAGCAAAGAACCTGAAGAGCGCCTTCCTCCGCACCAAGGATTTGAAGATTAAAGAAGGGGCATTTCGCCAGTATTTTGTAAGCCTACCAACATGAAGATATTAAACGAAGCGTCCAACAACTTCACCAATTAGATGAAACCAAATAGTGCTAAGGTCAGTTTATTTAGCACAAGATATCATAAACTTCTCCTGTACTCAGCAAGGTCCATCACCTTCTGTGCACACATCCTGACATTGATCAAGTCGATCGGTGACAAACCCTAATCTATAAGATTCGAGGTGTTATGAATACTCGCCAAAAGTGACCCTTAATGCATTTAAATGCTTATGACCTCTTATACCGCTTTACTAAGAAATATTACAATAATCTGCTTAAAATATAACTTTTTAATCACAAATCATGCATTAGGTATTATAAAATTTTAAAAACACACTGAACAAAATAAGTTAAACCATAAAAAGGATCTGACCAGTTCTAGCCTGAGCCCGTTACCCAACCCGCACAATGTACCACTTCTGAACATTATATGACAGTAACTATAAACATACCCATAGATGCTTTGGCAGCTTCAATTACTTACCTGAGCGTGCGAGAAGCGAGAGCGATCATCCCCAAGTATTCTATTGAGCCCTTTCCCTTTTTTATCTTCAGCCAACTCACTAGACCCTATATTTTGTGCAGTTTTAGGAGATATTGTAATTGACATTTACCAGCTCCGAAAAATGCCACGAGTACCATTCCCTGTCCACAATGAAGATGAAAGTTATAGTCAGATTAAACCACAAGATTCAAAAATGTCCTGAAATTCTATATGACAATTCGAGAGCGAAGCAAACCTGACTCTCATGGAAAAGGAATTGACATCCTTGTCAAGAGTATCGAGAAGAAATATTGCGTGAATAACCATATTATCAACACGGTTAACATTGAATTTGACCTTTAGGAAGACTGGTCTCCAAAAAGTCCCTCAACTCATCAGCAATCAACACGGTTAACATTGAATGCAAACGAATACCACCAATGAGCAATCAACTATGACTTTAGGAAGACTTGTCTCTAAAAAGTCCCTCAACTCATCAGTCATTTGCCCTGGAAAAAGTTAAAGAAGTCAGATCTATATGCCAGCAATCATGTAGCTGGCTGAAAGCAAATGAGACAAGTGGCTGATTACATGCATACGCTCAAACCCTACATTAGTGTAGCAGAGCATTCATCTCAAGTTCATAATTACTTAATAAAAAACTGCTTGTCAGATTACTGTATTTTCAAACAACAAAAAATCAGTTTCAAGTGCTTATTCAAACCGCTTACCTGATTGCTATCATTTTAGCTCTTGTAACATGTTGCTTGGATTGCTTATTTAAGTGGTTACCTTTACAGTTTTAAGCTAACTGAAATCCTTTCAGAGCGGAACAAGATGAGCAAAAAATGATAACTCATACTGTGGGCGAGAAGTTCATCAAACAGAAAAGGCCAAGAATGAACAAAAGGCTCTCTAAAAGGCCTATGTTGGCAGAAGACACGCCAATATTCCAGAGAGTGGCGACTATAATGTTTGGATGAGTGCTAAGGTCGTGGTAGTGGGAGATGGGGTACAGGCGGTGGAAGCTCTTAATACTTACAATTGGCCAGCACACTCAAGGAAACATATTACCAGCCCATATCAACCAAAGCTGAAATTGGTACTTGATAGCAACCATATAATCAGACCCTTAAGGAGTTTGAGTTTTAAAACACCAATGTTGCTAACCTCCTAAGCTCCTAACTACTGGAAACCAAATATATATGTATTACTTTGGCCCCGAAAGCACAACTGTAACCCCTCCCCCTATCCCTTCTCTATCTCTATGAAAATCGGATGCAGGATGAGAAGTACAGCAAACACGGTAATCATAACACAATCTATGCAATACAAGTGAATTCTAAAAGTTTCGTCACTGTAGACCTAAGAGTCTGATCAGCGCCTTGTGTTTGGAATTTATGATAGTTCCCACTAGATTCAAATTGCATTCATATTTTTAGTTTTCATCAGTGTATGTTCATAGTTTAAAATACTTTCATTAGCACTTTGTTACTTAATTTTAGCCTATGTTTATGAAATGAGGAAGACTATGTTTGTGATAATGTAAACCAAATATCCTGTGAACGAGACTTCATAAGTACACATAGTTAAATCTTGCAAAAGCTAAATGACGTTTTTAAGAGTTATCTTTCATTTAAAAGAGACGTCACAGCCCTATAAACTCTATAGGACCAGAAAGTATATATCCTAACAGCTCAATTTACATCTACATAATTTGATCCATAAAACTAAAAGTCATGTATTCACAAAGCTAAGATACTCATTACAAAAACAAAATATAAACTCTATAGGACCAGAAAGTATATATACAAGCCAAACTAAATCTTCCAGCTGCATGCATTAACAAAGGCTAAAACCATGTTTACATGTGTATTGACTGTTATAGTAACATTACTTGTGAAAACTAAAAAACATAACAGTGGTTTCAAATTGCATTGTATTCTAATCAGCATAAGTGCAATTTGTTCAAGCCTACAAACTTACGAAGTATATAGTATAAACTAATCAAGACAATTATTTGTAAAAGAGAAAGCATGAATAGACTTTTGCAATATTAGTACTTGGTAAAAAGTTTTAAAGACTTAATTAAGTAGATGATTTTGACAGACAAAGTCAAACTGAATATTTTCATATATCAATACTTAATCTCAAAACATTAAACAAAGGAACTTACAATCATCTGTTGATAAGTTCATGTACTCGACTCACGGTTTTCTCTTCGGATTGAAAGAACACTTAAACCAAGAAAGGAAATCAAGCATCAAAATAACAAAAAACAAAAACAAAGCCAATATTATATTATATTTATTCCTGAGAGTTAGGGTATATTAACGCCAGGGGTCATGGAAACAAAATCACAGGGTTCAATGTAACAAACTATGCTTTATAAGATTAATATACCTAGCATTCACAACACTTTAGAATTTCATAAGGTTCGGTTATACCCTCCTAGACAAGAGTGGCTCCGTCCTGGGCCATAACCCATCAAATAGATGAGTCATGTGGTTGATGTTCTGAGTCCTATGGTAAAATAGTTAGCTTAGATGACAAAGACATCTAAGCTAACTATTAATAATACGATGCTACGAGCCTAACTCGGGTATTTCATAACCCAAAAACGATGCAACTAACAAGAATTTAAGTTAAGTAGGCACAAATCAGCAACAACAAATTCCATAACTTTCACAGATTACAGTTGCATATTTTCATATATCAATACTTAATCTCAAAACATTAAACAAAGGAACTTACAATCATCTGTTGATAAGTTCATGTACTCGACTCGCAGTTTTCTCTTCGGATTGATCAACCACACTTTATAGGGACAACACTGCTCCAACTTATGTGAAGCATCCCTCTTCTTCACACAGTGCTCACGTCTCTTAGATTCGAGGCATCAACTTTACGCAAAAGTGTGTGTACTCCAAAGATACACAACTCAGAACACTTTTACTTGTCATGAATCTGGTTTGATTGAAGCCATATATGAACAATGTTTAAAGTTCTAATTCTCAAAAAACGAGCAACCAAATATACTAACTAGCATAATGCAACCCGTTAAGCAAACTCTTATAAGTCTTCTCATTCATAAAACTATCCTTCATCCTAAACTCCTCAAGCACATCAAACGCATCATCCACCCCACCTTCCCTACACAACCCTTCAACAACCGTCTTATATGTCAACAAATTAGGCGACATACTGTCACCCACCATATCAAATACAACACCAATCGCCTCCTTATTCCTCCCCTCCATAGCAAGACTACATATCAAAATCATAAACGTACTCCCCTTCGGCACCAACTCCCTCTCCCTCATCTCCTTATAAAACCTAAACCCCTTGTCCACTCTCCCTTTCTCACACATCCCATGAACCAAATAACAATAACTATACAAATTCACCTCGTTACCAAATAACAATAAATTATTTATTTACATTGAATAAATAATTTTACACAAAAAACACACTGTAAACACCAATTTTTAATCAAAAATTAACAACATCCGGAAAAACTGAACGAGCAATTAGAGTCTAATGTAACGAAATAAACTATTCAAGTATAATTCACTAATAGACATTTCATCAAACACGTTACGTGCACAACCTAAATCATCATACTAACTATACATCATCACTAAAAATGACGTATTAGCAACATTACCATGCTAACTCGACTTTAAATAATAGCCACATGTAACACCTGATTCGCATCTATAGACTATAGCAGTATAGTACCACTACCACAAATCTCCATAACACCTAATAGAAAATATTGAAGTATAATTCACTAATAGACATTTCATCAAACACATTATGTAACACCTAACTCACAGTTCCAGTAAGTATGATACATCCATCTGATAAAACGCAACATGTACACCAAAAATAATGAATGTTCAGTAATTATATACCTGACAGTGACGATCATATGAGTTACTGCACAAGATGTACCGATCTTCGATTCAATTCAGCTCACGATTAACCGAATCAATTGATTAGTCGAAGTTGCAAAATCAAAATGTAAGGTTTATAGTAGGTTAGGGTTTGTGTTTACGGAATAAATTGACGATAGACATTTGATCGAATCATACAAATTGATGAAAGGTTTTGTTGGAATGAAAATCGGAAAAAAAAAGTTAGGAGTTTGTTTAGGGATCGAATCATACAATGTGAACTGAAGGTGTGTTATATACTTTCTTTGTAATTTCTTGAATTAAACCTCACAGTGAAGATCTCAACTACTCAAAGTATATTTTTTCACATTCTATGCGTGAACATTTTCTTCACATTTAAAAGCGTGAAGTATTTTTCTACTTCTTCACATTTAAAAGCATAAAAGCATAATAACTAAATTACTTCACATATCTAAGTGTGAGCTTTTATTCTCATATTTAAAAATGCAAAGTTTTTTATAAAGTTTGATGATTATCACACTTATAAGTGTGAATAATTTTTGCACACTTATAAGTGTGAATATCTTGAAAAAAAAAGTTCACCCATTATAAAGTGTGAAGAAAAAATGGTGAAGAAGTGACTAATTTGTTGTAGTGATTTATCGTTATTTCATGTTTTTTTGCTTGTAACAAGTTAGTTTTCCTTGTTAAAACATGTGCTAGTTTTATATGGAATAGTATTAACACCTTTTTATACGTTGTTTCAAGCAGATAAACTTATAATTCCATAACAGAAGATATATTATTTCAGCATCGATACCTAATCATGAACAACACCCTTTTTGGCATTTACATAGCTTGAGTAGAGGTCTTCTATAATTTCCTGTCTATGAGGCTGTGCAGACATCAATGCTCGATATTTTGTAGAATATGGCCAATCCATTGAAGCAACCACCTAGAAACGGATATATGAAGTTGAAAGTTAGTGAGATGATGATTATTTAAAATATTGATTAGGTATATGATCGGTACGAAACAAAAGTTACCGTGGCTATTGAAGAGCTTAAGTCCTCCCCTGGTTGAGGATGAGTCACATCCGCGCCAAAAATAATTGTTGGGAGTTCAGTTATAATTGGTATCGGCCTGGCCAAGATCGCATTGGTTCCCCCTATACGTTTATTTTCATAGCTAAATTTTCAAAATATTGGCGATTTGCCTTCGTGACGTGCTTTGGCTGACAGCATTGTGAAACGATCCCCAAATCAGTTTCCAATGCTCTTTTAACCAATCCATAAGATCCCGTCGTATCAGAGAGAATGACAATTAATAACTGCAGTGATTTTCCAAGTGCACGTTGTGCTAATTCTGTCAAATATTGAAGGTCAACATGGACTAATGCTTTCTCAATATTATGAGAAGGAGCATGACGGGTCTGGATTAATTGTCAATCAAACACCTGTCATAACAAACAATTTGATTATACATGTTCTATGCAATTATCGCGATAAAAGAAAAAGAAACTCATAATTTCATACCATTCCTCTATCTATACACATTGTTATAATTCCATCAACAAAATCGTCCACTGCTTGTTGCCTTTGTCTCGAGAAATTTACTACAACCCAATAATTCACTGTGCCTCCACTGAACATTTTCTACACAGGATATAAAAAGAATACATCATTATACGGATAGCAGAACATATATACAAAATGAAAAAGTATACATATGAGGAAACTAGAATATTACCAAATTCTTCATATTCCATTTACCAACGAATGGGCTAACCTGTGACTGAGGACCCGAGCCATGATACTTAAGCAGAACCAGAGAAGGTGATCAAAGTCACAAACACACACACAATAAAAAGACGAATTCGAAGTAAAAAAACTCAGAAATATATATTACAGATGGAGGTGGGAGAACTCGGGCTTCGATTGCAGTTGGTGCCTAACTTGCATGCCAAAATCTTCACTGACAAGTTTATCTTTGTTGTAGTTGTTATCTTTTAACACCTATAACCACCAAATATATCAACACAATAAACAATTAAATTACTTGAAATCATTTTTTTAACGGCGATTTGAATTAAAACTAGCAAGAAGCTACAACAAAGATACAACGAAAAAAATTATACAATTAAATGGAGCAAGCCACTCTAGGGGTGGTGATCCATTCGAGCCAATTCAACCGGATGTTTTTGCTTCTATGAGTAATCCAATGGTGTGAAAGAGTCTTAATTTCTTCCATAAGAGTGTCCCAACGTGGGGGTTTTAAGTCAAAGCAAACTTTATTTCGAAAGCGCCAAATGACCCATGTGGAGGTGTTGATAACGACATCGACGCACAATTTTTCCTTTGTGTTGAGTTGGGCCGATTCGTGCCAAGAAAGAATGCCATCAAGGTCATTTGGGGTGCAAACCAGCCCCCACCAATCTTTAATCATACACCAAATAGAATTTAATATTTAAGAAAAAATCTTAAACGGGTTGGCGGGTCGACCCGCTTAATTTATTCACAACCCGAACCTGACCTGTTTAATAAACGGGTTAGATATGTCGACCCAAACCCGAGCCACGTATATTTAGACTCAATCCGAACCTGTTAATTTTCATGTCGGTTCAGGACCGTTTTCCGTGACGGGGTCAAAAATTGCACCCCTAGTTAGACCCACAAATTACGCAGGGAAAAGGGAAAAAGAAAAAAAAAAACACCCCTTAGTCTAAATAAAACCTAGGCTATGTACATCTTACTAAAGACACCTCCACAAAGAAAGAACTAGAATGTACCCTTTCAAAAACTAAAACATCTAGTATAGTTAGCAAAGTGCCGATAAACCTATTATACCGAAACGGACCAAAGACTAAAGTACGTTGTTATTTTGTGACATTTAGGGTTTTAGGTGTTCAGAGGCGCTAATGATACTTAGATAATAAGTTGTTTGGTGTTTAGTAAAATAGAATAAGCCCTAAAACTACCAAACACAAACGCAATAATCATATAATCACTTTGTCAACGAAATTTGTCTGAGTTTTTAAGTTGAGTTTACATGTTTGTGTATTAACAACTGTAACAAATTGTTTGCTATATATAGGATGAGCAAGTCGCGAAAAGGTCCAACACAACCAGCTCCTTTGACACCTCATGACCGTGAGGTACTCAATTTAATCAAAGGCAAAGGCGATCAAGCGATTTTGGTAAACAACATACCGAGAGAAACAGGACTATCACCACCGATTGTCACCAAATGCATCAAGACCCTTCTAAGTTTGAAACTAATAAAAGAAGTCAAGAATGTCCAACACAGCAAGGGAAAATATTACATTGGGGCAGAATTCACGCCTACAGCCGACTTTACTGGTGGATCATGGTACGTCGATGGTAAACTTGATACAGCATTCATAGATCAACTAAAAGAAATTTGCTACAAGATTCTTACAAAACAGCTGAGAGTAGCAACATCTGAAGGCATGCATGACTATTTAAGAAAGAGGAAGGTGATAAATAACGGGTGCACAAGTGAGCAAATTAGTGAAATTTTGAGGTGTATGGTCTTCGAAAATATAATTATTGAAGTGAAGAGTACAGGGCTGGAGGAGTACCATTCGATCCCCATTGGAAATGTGTGTTATAGGGCTGTTCAGGATCAGGTTCCAAAAATAGCGGCAATGGCTTCTATTCCTTGTGGTGTATGTCCTCATATTAAACAGTGCACACCCGATGGACTTATATCTCCAAGTAATTGCGTTTACTTCACGAAATGGTTAGAATTCTGAAGAAAAGCGTAATATCAGTTAGTACTACTTTTGGGTCCTCAAGTTTTCCTGCCTATAGTACTTTAATAGTTATGCACACATAAAAAAGATTGTTTAGTTCCGTTTTTGAAATTATTCAAGTAACTAGTTTGCAGCATTGTTCACTGTTATGTGGTATTTTGTAGTTAATCTTTAGTACGTGTTCGCTGTTAGTCGATTGAGTTTCAAACTATTTGTGAGGTTTCATTCTTCTTCATCTTTCCCTTTTCGAGCAAGTAAATCCTCTCAGCATCCGGTACAGCTTTGATGATGGTTTCCATCTTCAGATTTAGTTCATCAATCTTGTTAATGAGCTTATCGTTAGTGAACATCCCGAGCATAACACTTTGCAGCGTCTTCCAGCTTTCAGCCAGTGGTAACACGATGATCACAGCTGACCCGATTGTCCCCCATGCTATTGCCACAATCGCCCAAAATGTGAAGTATCCTTTGCTGAATTCCTCTGTATTCACAAGTTAACGAAAATGAGTCATTAAAACATGTAATATAACGATCACGAAATGACTCAGAAGTAGAAAAAGTTTATAATATCTGTAAACTTACTAGCGGGAAGTGAAAAAAGAGGCCACAATATAACGATCACGAAAGTGAAACCGACACCCCATTTGATAATCCATTTCTTAGCACTGATTAGCTTTTCCTCCTTAAACTCGTCGACTGCAAGTTCACTCTTTTCCTTTTCAACAGTCGTTATCTTCTTAGTACCTTCCCAATCATAGTTTTGTGGGTTCACAAAACTACATATAGCATGAACTGCACCACCAGTTAGGATCGAGACTAGATTTCCTGCAAGCATAGGTGCGTTTCTTCCTGTTGTGTCTAGATTGACTCGACCATATTCAATGCGTGTAACTGTTAACCAAGTAGTTATCCCAAGGACACACCCAACAACTGTGCCTAAAATGGCCCCAATTGCATTGGCTTTTCGCCATAAAAGCATAAAGGCGATTGGGAGGACAGCTGAGCCGATGAACACACCCATGGCTAAGTACATCCAACCTAGGGAAACCCCGGCTTTGTTTAGTAAGACTGCTAGAATGCCCATGAAACATCCAAATGAGAACACAACTGTTCTTGAAACTTTTAAGATTTGTTTCCCGGTTGCGTTGGGGTTGATGTATGTTCGATAGATGTCATATGTGCAAAGTGAGGAAACTGCTATTAGTTCGGAAGAACCAGCTGATGTCACAGCCCTGATGCAAAAACATTACGAACAAGTTAGAATTAAAATCTTCACTGTATTCACTAGAGGTGTCAAAATGGGCAATTTAGACATGTACGTAACGGTTCAAAACATGTTCATGTCAAAATTGGTAGGTTTTTAATACGAATCAGGTTCAGCTGGCCAAGAACATGGACAGTTTGTCTTTTTCAAAATGAGTGCAACTCTGACATCTAGTTAGCGTGATCAAGATTGTAACTCACATGAAAAGCATGGTGAGAAGGAGAACAGATCCTCCTTTTCCCATCAACGCAATAGCCGTGGCAGCAGGAACAAGCCCTTTGCTCGCTTCACTGGCACTTAATGGAAGGTCAAGGGCTAGAGCCCCTAAACCAAGTGCAGTGGCTAACGAGAATGGCACAGCGAACCATACGAGCCCACCTAACAGATACCCTTTATGGGTTGATGATGGTCTAGCCGCTATAGCACTCACCCAATATCCCTAAAAATACAACAAAAAGTATTAGTCAAAACTTGTTCATACCTAACCTATATTTGGTTTTAAATACTACAAAACAAAAATTAATAAAAACTTACATTGTCGACGAAAACAGTCCCGAAGTTACCCACAATATTGATTATACCAAAAACGAGTCCACCTGAACTCAACATTGTTAGGTAAGATCCATTATAGTTTCCTGTAACTGGCCCACAAGCTTGTCCATTGTGGGTGAGAGGTTCTTGGCATATTCTAGATCGGCTTGACACTTCCAATAGATGTTTGTAAACAATGCTCGGGCTACCAAGCTCGCTACTAGCCGTATAGACTAAGAACACGAAGATGACTAGTACCACGTGCACTGATAAACCAATATAATTCAAGACATATGTCAGCAAAAAAAAGGTCTCAAATAGACTCTTTTGCCAAAAGCAATACAGACATTCTTCTACTTCACAAGTGATGTATAGTTTGACTTTCAGGGTCAACTTGGTCAATATATGTAACATCGAAATTCTAGTAAGTGAACTGAATTTGCAAGAATATTTGATACTTATATAAAATATAATAGCGAATAATACATATGGAAAAAGCTTTGTGGTTACAAATATCGCTAATCTCATTTTGGGTCCTGATATGAAATGTAAGACGCTGGACTTCAAAAGTCAACACAATCAAAAACGGTGCTCTGCATATGCAGTCCTGAGTCAATTTGAAAAAACTTAAGACATGATGGGCTGACGAGATAAGTCTCGATGCAAACTTTTTTTTCTGAAGTTATAAACATATGCTTCTCTCAAAATGAGGTAAAGTTTGACTTCTTAAGGTTAACGGGACTTTTTAAGATATGTAACCCAATACATTATAGTGTAAGAGTACCTATCACAGAATGTATATAGCTAGCCAAGAAAGTGGCCTTTAAACCTCCAGCAAGCGTATATACAATAACACCAAGTGGTATCAGGAAACTAGCTGCGTAAATATTGACTCCAGTGAGTGCATTCACCACTGCAGACCCACCAAGAAGCAACATCGCGGTTACTATGATATTTGTCATAAAACAAAACACCAAAAACACAACATGTGCAGCCGTCCCCCATCTGATCAAGACACGTTCAAATGGGTCATATTAGGTGTTTTCCCTCTATATTTTTCGTATTGATAACACCTAACATGATTTTAAGTAGATGTAAACATACCGAGCTTTAACGATTTCACAAACAGTATGAGCATGAGGCGCCTTTCTTTTGATCTCAATAGCCATGACACCAAACAAGAGCACCTAGTCAAGTAAAGGTACACCTTTTTACGCATCAAGTCGAAGTTATAAAGCATGGAACTAGAAAGGTGTAGTGAAGCTAGCTAGAACCTGAATGGTTGCACCACTAGCGTACCAAAACGGACCACTGACTCCATACTCCCAAGCAACATTTGAGCTTTGTAATATCGTTGCAGCCCATGTCCACTTTCAACACATTCTTAGCGTTAGATCATATATAAAAATAACTAAGCCCAACTCATTAAATACAGATGAACAAAAGACCATGCACTGGATCCTCGAAGAGTACGTAGGACTTAGGATCGACCCACCTCACGTGCTTAAGCAATAAGCACGTTGGTTCAATTTGATCTTGCTCCGGTTTATGGTTTAGTATCATAAAAGTTTTAAAAAAAATTGTTTCAGTTTGCTTGGTTCAGCTGGAACCGAGTAAATTAACATAAGCATTGTAGCTTGTTTGGTATAGACATAACGCGCCGTTCACTTTGAAAACTATCGTCGTGATGCTGGGAGTGATATTTATAAGCTGTTTGCAGCTTGCTAAATGGATGATATTTCCATAGTTTTATGGCTAGTTTCTATCGTCTACTTTTATTAAATAAAGGGTCGACTTGTACTTATATTTTTGTCACATTTCTACAAAAAAAAATTCCTACATGTTGTACTTATTATTTCTACAAAAAAAAAAAGGACTGTTAAATTTTGTCCGGGTTAAAGGCATTTCCAATAAATTCGGAAAAGTCAACTCAGTAAACAAATACCGTTAAAAGCTAAACCAAAAATAACGGAATGAACCAACTAAAAAATAGTACCTGAGATACAATAACACTTGCTATGAGTCCTGTTTTCACATTTCGTCCGGCCGTGTTGAACCACTCGGACGTGTGACGAGCCCCAACGTAGCGTTTCTCTAGCCAAACCTATACCAAAAAACAAGAACAACTCATCGCACGTACCATATAGTTATTTTACAAATGTACTTGTTTCATGAACAAATCTAATTTTACTAATGATATTAAAATTGTTGGTTCTCACGCATAAAATAAAAGATTTGCCTCCAATATATAGAAAAGAACCAAAATAACCGTATACTAGAAAAATGTTCAAGTTCCGTCACTGTAACACACTGTGCTAGTATAGAGAAAGTAGTACGTACCAAGAAAGAGGTGAAGAAGGCGAAGAAAGCACCAAATCCAAGAATCACGGAATAGCCAACACTTTGATTAAGGACGGCTTTGCCTCCGAAGAAACTGGTTTGCCTCACGCAATCGTTGCCGGACGTATGGTAATATTTGCCCGAAAAATCGAAGGGAGGACATGTAGCCATGTTTGTGTTTGTGTGTGAATCTAAACTATGGTCACTTGAGGTTTTGAGATATTACTATGTGATGATGATAGGAACAATAGGAAGTCAAACAATAGAAATGAAGGAAGCAAAGTGTGGGTGTAGTATCTAATAATTGGTACAATAGGAATCTATTTAACGACTTTGTGATTCCATAGTGGGCCTACTTGATGTTTAGCGTATCAATGTCCGTGGTGTTTTTTAATAAAAAATCATAGTGGAGCATACCTAATAAAAAAACATTCTTTTTTTTAAATACGAAAATCTTCACTTTTCGTTTTTCTTTACTAGGTAAAAGATATCAAAAACAATATTATAATACATGTATGTAGGAGTGAGCAAAACAAACAGCGGACCGGACCGAGAAATCGGCTCGAATCGGACCGAACAGAATCAATTTCGATCCGGTCCTCGGTCCATCATTTTCCTTATTTTCGGTCCTCAGTCCGGTCCAGGTCGGTCCGGTCAGATTCGGTATTACGAAAAACCCGACAATTATGCCTTGTTAGACCGAACTGCACCGAAGACCGAACCGAACCGGACCAAAGACCGAACTGAACCGAACCATTTCAGTCCGGTTCGGTCTTCGGTCTGATGTTTTAGCCAAAGTCGGTTTCGGTCGTCTTATTTTCGGACCGTGAGCACCTCCATATATGTGTCTAAAATATTAAAGACATATGTTGTTTAATATTCGAAATTTTAGTAATTATTGCAATAATACGCATACCTCGATAGATACATACATACGTAATGTCGTGTCTTGAACAAGTGGGTCCAATTGAGTGACAACTTGTTAATTGTCACTAGATGAATTATGATAAGTGGTCCCTAGATTTTTAAGTAATACGCAATCAAATCATTTTGACTTTGTTTTAATTTCTACTCCGAATTTTTTGACTACCCAAAGGACATCTTTCACAAAGTAGTTTATTCATTTTCTGAAATGTTTGTTGGTATATTGTGAATCCATGAACTCACTCACTAACAAACTAGGACAGAGAACCGAAATCGAATTAGGGTAAAATGCCAACCGAGAACCGAACCAAGTATAAACTATAGAAACCGAACCAAATAAGGTCGGTTCGGTTCGGCCCGGCCCGGTTTCGGTCGGTTTGTCGGGTCAGGTCGGTTTTCAGTTCAATATTGAGTATCTTGATTCACATTCATGTTGTCCATTGAGTATCTTGATTAAACAATACGTTCTTCCCGTTGAGAATCTTAGTATTTTGGTATATTAATAGTACAAAAAAGGCAGGACCAATCAACAAAGTGACGAGATACAACTATTTATAGAAACAGTCCAAGCACACAACAACGATAGATCTTATATAAAGCCCAGTCAAAAAAACATCACTCTCTATTGTTTTTTTTTTGGAACGGCAATTTGTGGCTACATGGCCCCTACCCATAAAAAAAAAAAAAAAAAAAAAAAAAAAAAAAAAGAAAAAATAAAAAAAGGGCGTAGCGAGCCCACTACATCAGAGTTGGGTCCAGCCAAGAAGGCAATGACACACTTCCCTTTACACACGCGGGAGGAAACCCCTATCGCCCTAGACAAGACTCGAACATGAGACCTTGCCTAGGAGGGTAAAACCTCCATACCATTGGACCAAATGCCCGTTGGTCATCACTCTCTATTGTTAAGTCATGTTATAACCTTCTAATGGCTAAACTATATGAATGAATGTAAGAAAGATCACATATTAATTGTCTTGGTTAGAGGTTCTAGTGTAGAAATTTAGACTTTCGAATTGAAGGTTGAAAGTTGAAACCTTGAAATAGTGGTTTGGGCCAGATTAGGAAAAATCCTTTGTTAAATTGTTTGGGCTCACTTCGAGAAAAGCCCAGCGAATGTTCAATAGTGGTCATCTTGATTCATAGTCTAATTATTGAATCCAATATATAAGTCTTTTTTAGAATGACAAGTTAATAGTTAGTGATTCGAGCTCAGCGTTTCATTCAATTGAGCATAATACAAGATTCGGGATAATTCTCTATATTTTTGCGCGTCGAGTATCGACTTGTTTTCTCATGTTAAGATCTTGAACCATATGCGACAAAGTTTGTCTTTGTTCCAAAACGGCAAACATAGTAACATAATCTTAAGTCTCAACTGCTAACCAAAATAGAAAAACAATAATAACAATACTCATTCTTAGGGCATCCACTATGGTGGACCTTTAATTTGCCACCTCTTACAATGTCATTAATTTATAAATCATGAACCTATTCTCACTATGAATAAAACTTTTAAGGTTTATAAATTGTTCAAACATAAATTAAATATTATCATGGTACATAAATTCTTGGACCTCTTCAAAATCCTAGACCTTTTCATAACACCTAGACATAAAATGGTTCCTCACTATGGTAAAAAAAATCTTGAACCTCTTCATAAGTTTTTAGACCTATTCTTGAAACACCATAGTGAATGCTCTCAGTGGTATACTAGAAACATTAACACTCTATTTTTGAGTTTCTATTCGTAAAGAAAAGGAAAGAAGTGAAGATGAAATGAGAAAATAATCATGATTTAAAAAAAATAGAGAGAAGAAGAAGAAAGTTATGTTAAATTCTCATTTTTAATCTTTTACTCAAATTGGGATGATTTAAAAAGAAACTTAGTTTTAAGCTTCATTTGATTTCATATTTTTTCTTTTCTTTTTAACGTGGAAACACAAAACTAAAATCAAATTTTGTATCCCTCCTCTTATATTTCCTCTTCTTTATCCTATTTATTTCTCTTCTTTTTGTTTTACACTCACAGAGCGTAAAAGTATCACTACAATAATTCTAGTGAATAGCCACGGACGAAGTTTCTAGGTAAAAGCTATATTTTTGTTGGTAATTGGGTAATACCAACGAACTACTCACAACCATATGAAGATGGGTAAAACCTCCGAGGCTAACTTTTTACCCACGACATTTTCACTATGTGGGTATATTTACCCACGTCATTTTAGGTGGGTGACTGTGTTGCGCTTGTGGGTAAAGTTTTATGGGATTTCCTAACTACCACGATGGTACCCATAGATATACTCGTGAATAATATGTGGGTAACGTTTTCGACAAAATGATTCGTGTGGAAAAGTCAAGGGTAAATACTTCATGGGTAACCATGGGTAAATATTTCACAAAATCTGATGCATTATAGAAACCATACAAACACCCAGATTCTCATAATATATAAAGGGGGTCCTGCAGTAAGTCTGCTATTATTTTTGTGAGAGAACTTTACCTATAAAGTTCAAATGAACTTTAAAAGATCCTTACACATATATAAATAATCACGATTCTTTAATATATACAAAATTTTCATAATTAAATCACTATTCTTTAATATATATACAAAGTAATCCTTAACATAGTTAGTGAGCCCAAGTCATAAAGTAGATATAAGCATGCTATTTTTTAATGAAAAAGAAGCTAAAAATGGTTGTCAAACATATTTAACAAACGAGGTATGTCGAGAATTAACGACATATTTGTATTTTCTGGGGTGACCTCCCTTAAGGGGAGATTGTTAGGATTAAGAAAATCCATGTAAAAGACTCGGTCACCCCGTGTTATATCTAGCATAGGTTAGCTCGTAGTCTTAGTTTTAATCTTTTAGTTACCGTACGACTTATGGTGTTGGGCCGGGTCTTTACCCACTTGTTAGCCCACTCCATGACCCATTTAGGGGCATCAAAACACTTGTATAAATACCCCTTTCCAGCCATGGGAAGGGGTTGGTTGTTCATTTGATAATACACACACTTAAAGGTGTTTTCTCTCACTAGACTAGTCACTTTCTCTCTCTAGAAATTTGGCCAACCCATCATTCCTAAGCTTGTATTGTGATATCCAATATACTACAATTGGTATCAGAGCCCATGGGATGATTAGATAGATTGTGTGTGCGTTTTCTTGGTTAGTTTAGATCAAAAGTTTGGTTTTTGAAGGTTTATGGTCTTTTTCTTGACACTCTTTGATTCTCACGTTTGTGATGTTAAAGTTAGTGTTTTTATAGTTGTTATAACCTTCTAGGATCAAGTTGTACAAAAGAAACCAAGCAAAAACGTTCAAAAGGGTGATTTTTAGGTGTTTTTAGGTGAAAAAGTTCGTATTTTTCTTCACTGCGTTTTGCTTCTCTAAGACATTCTTGGTTGCGTTTTGCCTTAAATAGTACTGTGTTTTGTCAGAGAAAGTACACTGCGTTTTGTCGTTTTGCATAGTACAACAGTACTGTGTTTTGTCGTATTTGGTGTTGCGTTTTAGTCACTGCGTTTTGCTCTTGCGTTTTGGTTATTGAAGGTTGCGTTTTGCCTACTTGAAGACCTCACTACGTTTTGCTTCAAGACCTAATTGCGTTTTGCTTCAAGTTATCACAGCGTTTTGCTTCAATATCACTGTGTTTTGCTCAAGACCTTCTTTGCGTTTTGCTTGAAAACCATATTGCGCTTTGATATAAAGTAACTCTGGAAAAATTTCATCCTTCACTGCGTTTTGTCTAGGCTTCTTCACTGCGTTTTGCCTAAGTTTCATTATCTTCATTACGTTAACTTATTTCAACTAAACCA